>MCJB01011498.1:237429-270340 GCA_002018475.1 Nicotiana obtusifolia | reverse complement strand
GCAGTAGTTGATGCCTTGCCAGGTGCTTTTCCTTTGTTTCCGTCGCGTGCCATAGCTACCTGCAATACGACAAAGAGAAGAATGAGAATCATGTATTATAGTGTCATGAAAGGACCCCACACTTAAATTCATACATATAAAACAAGTGAGGTGCAAATTGAGCAACGGGTACTCAAGACTTCTCCGTGTGTGAAATTTTAATGAACATTGTTATTGTAAGTGAGTGTCAAGGAGGAAAAATGAATAAAGTTCGGCACTTTAGAGATGAAAGCGACTAAACGATATACAAAAACTAAGGAATACTAATTATAGAACATACACACGAATACATAGGATACAAACTACATGTGAAGTCAAAAATCCGACCCTATAGTACGAATACATTACCCCAAACGACCCCACACTTACTGCGAAATGCATATACAAGTAATACCGAATACTCAAACTTCATCGGACTTAAGAAAATGTCATGCAAGCATTTAAGCGAACACGTGGTGTGCACAAAAAGTTTTCTTCAATTTTAACAATGGTGAAGTGTAGTCACCGTCCCGGATTTTGACGAAGTAGAGGGACTATTAGTTTACTACTCCGATACAGTCAATACCAACCAACAATTTCAGTTTGCATGTAACTACACATGAATGTGGAAGAAAAATATAAAGAAGAAGAAGAAGAAGAAGACTCATCACAGGGGTTGTGGGGGAAAGAGGGCTTTTTGTAGTTTGTATTCAATACACAAAACAAATAATGAGTAGAAGAAAAGAAGAAGAAGAAGAAAGAAAGAAATCATACCTGAGCTCTTGAAGATTGACGGGAAGTGCAAGAGAAATTTGTGTATTTAGAAGAGGAAGAAGAAGCACAGTGAAGCAGTAGAAAGAAATCGGATCGTGTTTGGTGTGTGAATGTGGGGGAAATCGGGTGGGTTTGTAATTATAAAAGGGTAATTTAGTTAGGGGGAATGGTTAGTGGGTCGGGTTAATGGGTTGGGTCAAAATTTAAAAGAGAAGAAATAACTTACCTGGGTATCCTCAGCCTGGCGCTAGGCACCCATCAGGGGGCTGGGAGTTTAAGTGCACTGCCTGGGGCGCCACAGGCAGCGCTGGGCGCTGGCCTGGGCCCCGCAGGCAGACTGTTTTTCCCTCCTTTTTTTTTTTTATGTCACTTAGTACAATATAACCTATACTATTTTTACACATAAATTACATTCTTCTAGCTAATCAAAAAATTAAAACAAGAAGTTCACTTGAAACAACATTAAATATTGGGTTGCCTCCCAACAAGCGCCTGATTTAACGTCGCGGCACGACTCACTTTTTCTGGCTCATTCCTCTGTAAATGTGATCTTAGTTTTGTCCCGGTTGACCACTCCTCCCCAATAATGCTTCACGCGTTGTCCGTTCACCAAGAATTTTCTTTCACTGTTAAAAGCTCGTAATTCAATTGCTCCGTAGGGCATAACTCGTACTACTTCAAACGGCCCCGACCATCTCGATTTAAGCTTCCCGTGGAAAAGCCTCAATCTTGAATTGAATAACAATACTTGCTGGCCTGGTTCAAAATAGCGTGGTTGAATCTGCTTGTCATGCCATCTCTTTGTCTTTTCTTTGTATAACTTGGCATTCTCGTATGCGTGTAGCCGGAACTCCTCTAATTCATTTAGTTGTAGTAGTCGCTTTTCACCCGCAGCTTCCAGGTCCATATTCAGTTTCTTTATGGCCCAATATGCTTTATGTTCCAACTCTACCGGGAGGTGGCAAGCTTTTCCATAAACTAATTTGTACGGCGACGTCCCTATTGGAGTTTTAAATGCTGTGCGGTAGGCCCATAGAGCGTCATCCAACTTTGCTACCCAGTCCTTTCTATTTACGCTCACTGTTTTCTCCGAAATTTGCTTTATTTCTCTGTTTGATACTTCGGCTTGACCGCTTGTTTGGGGATGGTAAGCTGTAGCAACTTTGTGACGTACCCCATATTTTGCCAAAAGGTTATTAAGCAGCCGGTTGCAAAAGTGTGTGCCTTCATCACTGATCAATGCTCTTGGAGTCCCGAATCTGGAAAATATGTTTTTCTTGACAAAAGCGGCGACTACCATGGCATCATTTGTAGGCAAAGCAATTGCCTCTACCCATTTGGATACATAGTCAACGGCAAGCAAGATGTATTTGTTCCCTCTGGACGGTGGAAACGGGCCCATGAAATCTATCCCCCATACATCAAAGAGTTCAACTTCAAGAATGTTGTTAAGGGGCATCTCTTGCTTTCTTGGTGATCGTACCCGTTCTTTGACATTGATCGCATCTTTTGACAAAGGCATGTGCATCTTTGAACAAAGTAGGCCAGAATAGCCCGGATTGTAGAACCTTGGCTGCTGTACGGTCGCCCCCGTGATGGCCTCCATATGGTGAGGCGTGAGAATCATGCAAAACGGAATTAACCTCTTCATCCGGAATACACCTCCTCATCAACTGATCGGCACATTGTTTGAACAAATACGGTTCATCCCAATAATAGAACTTGACATTGTGTAGGGACCGTTTTCGAGCTTCGCTTTTGAAATCTGGGGGTAGTACTCCGCTTACTAAGTAGTTGACAAAATCTGCATACCACGGAGGAGAATTATGACTGATTGCAAAAAGTTGTTCATCTGGGAAGTATTCCTTTATCTGTCCATCTTCTTTCAAGTGTGCATGATTTTCTAACCAAGAGAGATGGTCTGCCACTTGATTTCCGGTGCCCTTCCGGTCTCTGATTTCTACGTCAAATTCCTGCAACAATAGTACCCAGCGCATTAATCGAGCTTTAGATTCTTTCTTTGTAAATAAATACCTGATTGCTGCATGGTCAGTGTGAACTATGACTTTTGTTCCCACTAAGTAAGCTCTGAACTTCTCGAATGCCCAAACTACTGCTAGCAACTCCTTTTCTGTGGTAGTGTAGTTTTGTTGTGCCGGATCCAGAGTTTTGCTTGTGTAGTAAATAGAATGGAACACCTTGTCCTTACGCTGCCCCAGCACTGCTCCAATGGCCAAATCACTAGCGTCGCACATGAGCTCAAAAGGTATTGACCAATCCGGTGCTACAATAATAGGTGCAGATATCAGCTTCTCCTTGAGTGCTTCAAATGCCTTGAGGCAGGAATCATCGAAATTGAATTGTACATCTTTTTCGAGCAACCTGCACAAAGGAGTAGAAATTTTAGAAAAATCCTTAATGAAGTGCCTATAAAAACCTGCATGTCCTAAGAAGCTCCGAACACCCTTGACAGAAATCGGGGGCGGTAATTTTTCAACGGCCTCGACTTTTGCTTTGTCCACTTCAATGCCTGTTCTGGAAATTTTGTGGCCCAAGACAATTCCCTCTTGTACCATGAAGTGGCACTTTTCCCAATTGAGCACCAAGTTGGTTTCCTCGCACCGGGCTAGCACTTTACTCAGATTCCGTAGGCAATCATCATACGAGGATCCAAAAACAGAGAAATCATCCATGAACACCTCTACAAATTTTTCCACCATATCGGTGAAAATGGCCATCATGCATCTTTGGAATGTCGCAGGTGCATTGCATAGGCCAAATGGCATTCGCTTGAAGGCGAAGGTGCCATAAGGACAAGTGAAAGTGGTCTTCTCTTGATCTTCGGGGCATATGATAATTTGATTATACCCTGAGTAGCCATCCAAAAAGCAATAATATCCGTGCCCTGCTAATCTGTCGAGCATCTGATCAATGAATGGAAGTGGGAAGCTCTTTTCTGGTTGCCTTGTTGAGTCTCCGATAATCAATACATACCCTCCATCCTGTAATGGTTCGAGTGGGGATCAATTCGTTCTTGTCATTCTCTACAACAGTCATTCCCCCTTTCTTGGGCACACATTGTACTGGGCTAACCCAATTACTGTCAGAAATCGGGAATTTAATACCCGCATCAAGCAATTTTATGACCTCCTTCTTTACTACTTCTTTTATTATCGGATTCAATCTCCGCTGCTGCTCTATACTGGGGCGATGTCCTTCTTCTAAAAATATTTTGTGCATGCAAAATGATGGACTGATTCCTTTTATATCTGCGATGGTCCACCCAATTGCTTTCTTGTATTCTCGAAGGACCCGTAGTAGTTTATCTTCTTGTGTGCTAGTCAGGCTGGATGAGATGATCACAGGTAATGTATCAGCTTGACCTAAATAGGCATAGCGCAGATGCGCTGGGAGTGGCTTAAGTTCAAGTTTGGGTGCTTCTTCAACAGATGGCCTGGGAGGGGTCAGAGTAACAGGCCTCTCTAATTCTTCAAATTTTCTAAACCCTTGAATATAGTTGCAAGATAGATCCATTAACTGCTCAATGTCTCGTATTATGTCATCTTCAACATCTTCTACTTTCCCAATCAATAGGCATTCAATTGGGTCAGCTGGGCTCAAGTACGGTACTGCAGATGTGGAAACCGTTTCTACCACAGAAATCATAGACAGCTCCTCGTAATGTGTTGGCAGCCGCAGTGCTTTATACACATTAAATACCTCTTCTTGGTCCCCCACCCGCATAGTTATCTTTCCTTCACAAACATCTATGATGGCTCGACCAGTGGCTAAAAATGGACGCCCCAAAATAAATGGGACGTCCTGATCCGGTTCGTAGTCTAAAATGATGAAATCTGCCGGAAATATGAACGAGCCCACTTGGACTAGAACGTCCTCAATCACACCCTCCGGGTGGGCCAAAGAGCGGTCTGCCAGCTGCAATATGACTGTGGTCGGGCGTGGATCGCCTAATCCCAACTGTCGGAACACTGATAATGGCATTAAGTTTATGCTTGCTCCGAGGTCGCATAGTGCCCTTCCCACGGCATGTTTTCCAATAGATATCTGGATGGTGAAGCTGCCCGGATCCTTTAACTTTTGTGGTAACTTTCCTTGAATTCTTGAATTGCGCTCTTCAGTAAGTGTCACTGTCTCAAACTCATTCAATCTTCTTTTGTTTGCCACAATGTCCTTGATATATTTTGCATATTTAGGTACTTCTTGAAGAATATCCACTGAAGGAATGTTTATTTGCATCTGCTTTAAGATCTCAAGGAATTTCTTATAAGCCTCATTGTCTTTCAACTTTTGCAATCTCTGGGGAAAGGGAGGTGGTGGCCTTACAACCAATTGTGGGGGTTGCTTAGCCACTACCTCGTCGACTATATTTTCATCTCCCTTGGCCTTTTCAGAAGTGGTCTCCATGGTGGTCGGTTTCTCATTAAAAGTGACTTGCTTTTTCTTTTTCTTTTTGACCTCCTCTAGCTGCCTCCCATTCCTTAATGAAACTGCATTTAATGATGCCCGTGGGTTAGCTTCAGTGTCGCTGGGTAGTGCCCCAGCAGGTCGAGTATTCTGTGCTCCGGCCAACTGCCCTAACTGGCGTTCTAAATTTCTCACCGTAGTAGTGAGGGTTTGATACTCCGTTCTGAATTGTTTATTATCCTGCACTAGCTGCTTCAATAAGTCATTTGTGTTTTCCTCAGAATGAGGAGATTGCCTCTGTGATTGATTGTAATTTCCTTGTGGTCTGTTCATATTCTGCTGTGGCTGATTACCTCCCCATGAAAAATTAGGATGATTCCTCCAATTTGGATTGTAGGAATTTCCATACTGTGCATGTTGATTCACAGGACCCCTGCTTTGTTGGCTCACATAATAGATAGACTCTGGGTTGGTGGGGCACATATCACTTGTGTGGTTATCATCACACATCTCACAACATAATGATAACTGCTGAACCTGCTGCCTGGGCTGCACCTGCTGCATAGTCATACGATTCATCTGATTAGCCAATTTAGCCATCTCGGCTCTCATGGCTGCCAAATCATCCAATTCTATCAAACCTGCACCCATCTGCTTTATGGCTCTGCATGAGTCACCATCACCTTGCCAATTATGATCATTGGCTGTAAAGTTGTTTAATAAGAGTTGGATTTCGCTGTAAGGTTTTGCCATGCAACTTCCACCGCATGCTGAATCCAGGTTCATCTTTGAGGCTTCATCTAGACCGTCAACAAATGTATGCCCATGTACCTCATCTGTTTGGCAATGGTGTGGACAATCTCTCAGTAGCTTTTTGTACCTCTCCCATGCCTGTCTAAGGGTTTCCCCCCCTCTCTCTGTTTAAAGCCCAAAATTTGACTTCTTAGTGATTTGGTTTTCTTGGTAGGAAAGAATTTTATTAGAAACTTTCTTGCCATGTCATCCCATGTGTATATGCTGTTTGCTGGCTCCTTCTGTAGCCACTCTTTTGCTTCCCCCAACAGAGAAAAGGGAAACAAAGTCAATCTTACATAATCCTTCGACACATTCGGGTAGTTGTATGTGTCTGTTATCTCCAAGAAATTCTGGATGTGTCGCTGTGGGTCTCCGTGAGGCAGCCCCACATATTGGCCCGTCGACTGGATGAGTTGCACCATATACTGCTTCAGCTCGAAATGTCCAGTGATTTCAGGCTTAACAATTGCCTGAGTCATATTGGCCAGATTAGGCCTTGCAGCTTCTATCACCGCCCTTTCAGCGTTTCCTGCCATATCGATAGGTTGTGGTTGCTCAACTATATCCAGCTCTGGGTTATTTCTGGTCCTGGCGTCTACCTCCCTCCTTAGTCTGTGTAAGGTACGTTCAATCTCTGGATNAAATTAAATTAGAAGATTGAATGAGTTTGAGACAGTAAGTGCTACTGTCTCAAACTCATTCAATCGTCTTTTGTTGGCCACAATGTCTTTGATGTATTTTGCATATTTAGGTACTTCTTGAAGAATATCCACTAAAGGAATGTTTATTTGCACCTGTTTTAAGATTTCAAGGAATTTCTTGTAAGCCTCATTATCTTTCAACTTTTGCAATCTCTGGGGAAAGGGAGGTGGTGGCCTTGCAACTAATTGTGGGGGTTGCTTAGCCACTACCTCGTCGACTATATTTTCATCTCCTTTGGCCTTTTCCGAAGTACTCTCCATGGTAATCGGGTTCTCATTAAAAGTAACTTGCTTTTTCTTCTTCTTTTCGACCTCCTCTAACTGCCTCCCATTCCTTAATGACACTGCATTGAGTGATGCCCGTGGATTAGCTTCAGTGTCACTGGGTAATGCCCCAGCAGGTCGAGTATTCTGTGCTCCGGCCAATTGTCCTAACTGGCGTTCTAAATTTCTCACCGTAGTAGTGAGGGTTTGATACTCCGTTCTGAACTGTTTGTTATCTTGCACCAACTGCTTCAATAAGTCATTTGTATTTTCCTCAGGATGAGAAGGTTGCCTCTGTGATTGACTGTAATTTCCTTGTGGTCTGTTCATATTCTGTTGTGGTTGATTACCTCCCCAGGAAAAATTAGGATGATTCCTCCAATTTGGATTGTAGGAATTTCCATACTGTGCATGTTGATTCCCGGGGCCCCGGCCTTGTTGGCCCACATAATAGATAGACTCTGGATTGGTGGGACACATATCGCTTGTGTGGTTATCACCACACATCTCACAACATAATGATAACTGCTGAACCTGATGCCTGGGCTGCACCTGCTGCATAGTCATGCGATTCATCTGATTAGCCAATTTAGCCATTTCGGCTCTCATGGCTGCCAAATCATCCAACTCTATCAAACTTGCTCCTTTCTGCTTTATGGCCCTGCGTGAGTCACCATCACCTTGCCAATTATGGTCATTGGCTGTAAAGTTGTTCAATAAGAGTTGAATTTCGCTGTAAGGTTTTGCCATGCAACTTCCACCGCATGCTGAATCCAAGTTCATCTTTGAGGCTTTATCTAGACCGTCATCAAATGTATGCCCAAGTACCTCATCTGTTTGGCAATGGTGTAGACAATCTCTCAGTAGCTTTTTGTATCTTTCCCATGCCTGTCTAAGGGTTTCCCCCTCTCTCTGTTCAAAGCCCAAAATTTGACTTCTCAGTGACTTGGTTTTCTTGGTAGGAAAGAATTTGATCAGAAACTTCCTTGCTAAATCATCCCATGTATATATACTGTTCGCTGGCTCCTTCTGTAGCCACTCTTTTGCTTCCCCCAACAGAGAAAAGGGAAACAAAGTCAATCTTACATAGTCCTTCGACACATTCGGGTAGTTGTACGTGTCTGTTATCTCCAAGAAATTCTGAATATGTCGCTGTGGGTCTTCGTGAGGTAGCCCCACATATTGGCCCGTAGATTGGATAAGTTGCACCATATACTGCTTCAGCTCAAAGTGTCCTATGATCTCAGGTTTGACAATTGCCTGAGTCATATTGGCCAGATTAGGCCTTGCAGCTTCTATCACCGCCCTTTCAGCGTTTCCTGCCATATCGATAGGTTGTGGTTGCTCAACTATATCCAGCTCTGGGTTATTTCTGGTCCTGGCGTCTACCTCCCTCCTTAGTCTGTGTAAGGTACGTTCAATCTCTGGATCAAAGGGAAGCAGGTTGTTTGCACTTCTACTTCTCCGCATTCAACAGAAAAGCCTGTGTCAAAGCAAACAACGTCAGCCGATTACAAAACTTGAATAAATAACAAATAAAAGCTGTAATTGATAAAGTAGTAGAATTTTTAAGTCCCCGGCAACGGCGCCAAAAACTTGTTGCTTCCTTACGCACACGCAAGTATACGTGATCGACAAGTAATATAGGACAATGAGTCCGGATTGTCACACCCAAGGGACTTAAGTTAACTACTTTATAACAACTATTATCATTATTTAATCAAGCAAAAATAAATGTTTAGTATATAGTTATTCTAAATTGTAATTCTAATTTAAATCTAAGAATTGCAAAGAACAAATATGTATTTTGTAATCAATAAAACAAAGATTCCAGGGTTGTGATTTTATGCCCAATCCTATTGCGTTCTAATTGACTTATCGTTCATATAGTTAATGTAAGATTGCTAATTAATCGATAATGATACTCATAGCCTTCTTCCGAAGTACTATTCGCCTATTCCTAACAAGATTAATGCCTATATTCCTATGGAATTAATCTAGCAAGAATGCATGAAGAACACGATTATATAATTAAGCATGGTGATTAAGTATATTCCTATCCTAACCACGAATCCGCTCTTTTTAACAAAGTTAAGAACATGCTTTCTTCAATTCTTATTCTAATCTAAACTTAGTTTTCTCAAACATGGCATAGATTATTGATAGAACTTAATTGATGGCCAAAACAATTAAGCAATTTAGCATAGAATTGAAGAAACAATCTTATCCACATTAACTATTAAAACGAAATCATCAAGTTAGAAACACAATATTCATGGCTAATCACAACCCCAGAACAAAGGGTAATTAGCCACTCATGTTCAACAAAATCAAATAACTAAATAAGAAAAACTAAAATAAAGATACTAGTTTGGATTGATGAACTGAGAATGTTGATGTTGTTGATGTTCTTAGGCCTCCTTTTGCTCCAAAATCACGTTCTATCTCTTAGATAGGTTTAGGGATGTTTATATAGGAGTTGGGAAGGTTTTGGGTCGGTTTGGGGGTCTTCTAAGCGAAGTAGGAATCAATTCTCGAAGTCAGTCCCCTGGGGGGCGCTGGGCGCTGGCCAGGGGACTGAAGGCAGTAAGCTTTTTCAACTCTCTGGTTCCAGCGCTGCCTGTGGGGCTGGTGTCCTCCTTCGTCCGTTTCTTCTTGTTTTTTCTCGTTTCTTCCCCGGTTTCGTCCCCGATTGCTTTTAACTCATTCCTACACATAAAAACACATTATATTAACATGAATCAATGTGATTAATCGCCAAATCCAAACAAACAAAAGCTAAATATGGGATAAATTATACATCAAAAAGTACTTTTTCTACCAATTATCATACATAGTATTTGATTCCAGTCTCTTCTTATGTAACAATGTCGAAATTTATACTCTCCATACAATATTGAAACACCTCCAGATTGAGCATGAAAACATGCTAATACCACTGGATAATATTTCAAAATCATATATATTGTATTGCACCTCCTCTGCCAATGTTTATGTGTTTGATATTCCACCCTCATCGATCTTGGTAAATTATTTTCTGAATTATGACTTCAATCTAAAACCAGCAGTGTTGATCTCAAATTAGTGTGAGAGCTTGATATATCGTTCATTTTTTTTTTAAAGGGAGAGCCGGAGAGATAATAAAATAACATGTAGAACTCTTACACAATACTTTTTTAAAAGAATAATTTTATTAAATTAAATATCAAAAGTATTCATTAATTTCTAAACTTCGTGTCTAGTCTCAATATCCTATTCTAATATGCTATACCAGATTTAAAAGTACATTATATTCTTTAGCACTAATGCTAATTATAACTAATCCGTGTGGGAGTTGTACGGTGGTGGGTGGGATATATTCTTTTGTCTGTCTCTAAAGACGGGTACTTTGGAAACGTGTTAGGATCGTTTGGTAAGCGGGTTCAGATAGAATAAAGTATGATACTATATTATATTTGATTGATGGTATAAATTTATTTCGGGATAAAATTATATCGTTAATTAAATATAATTTAAACTTTAGTCTCAAATTTAGTTTTGAATATTCTGTCTTATTCCACTTAATCTCATCAAACTTGATAGTATTTTATTCTACTTCTCAGGTGAAATAAATTAGTCTAAAGATTATAATTCCGAAATAATTTTATCTTTATACTAAACGACCCTTAGAGTTTGTTAATATCATGTTACTATTGTATTTGAGGAATTAGATATATGATATGGCGTCTGTACGGAGTTTTATTAGTGTGAAAAGACCTTTTTCCTTCAAAAGCTGCGGAATGAAAGACTTCTGTATTCAACTATTCATATGTCATGCTTTTCCATTAAAAGCAAACGCATTAGGGTCACAATTTCACATCTGAAGTGGAGAATTCTCCTCCTTACGACGTAGTATTTCATTTATAACGCAAACAAAAATCTTGCGCTTGGACTTGGTAGTTTTAGTATGAAAATAGTAATATTACTTATTTAAGTCTTTAAAAAATAGATAAAATGGAAGCTTAGTCGCTTAGAATTAGCCAATTGAGTTGGATCCACCGGTCCACCAGAATAGACTGACAGTAGTGATAGTTGACAAAAATGTATACTTTTTAGTATATTTGTATCTTATGTATTGTGTCATTTAATAAAAATTGCTTGATTATTAATGTGATTTATGCTCATGACGCGTTTTTTATATTTAGATATGTGTTGGATGAAAGTGGATGAACCGGTGCGAAATGAAAAATAAAGACAATAGAAAAAGAGTCGAAGATAGCCCGTCTGAAGACCGTGCATCACGTGAGAGGTGAACGAGCTGGAGGAGTCAGCCTTCATCCAAAACAGTAAATTGAAGCCCATTGCACGAGCCTTCGTGAGAACAAGAAGGAAAAAAAGGCACCTGGGAGCTCGCCCATGGGTCGCGCGACGCAGGAGCCAAGATGCGCTCGCATTTATTCCAGCCAAATTTAGGTTGGATTGGATGAATTTTTAATCATATAAATATCCCACAAAACGACTTGGGAGGGGGGGTTACATATCTTTTAAGGCAAAAAGCGTGCAAGGAGCAGAAGAGAATGGATTCGGCAACGAGTTCACTTGTTTCTTCTATTCATTCTTTCTTGTTTGTTAATTAACTTTAGCTATTGTTTTATGAACCACGTTATGAGTTGCTAAGTACTTCATCTCTAGGGTTTTAGTAGACATGATTATTGATGTTTGTTGATAACTACTTTAATACGAATTATCATCATTGAATATTTTTTTTAATTTTGGATTTAATTTGTGAATTGTGTAGCTACCAATTTACTTACTATTTATACTATGCTTGAAATTTTTTTTGCGATTAAGATATGAATAAACCTAACAGTCTCGCTCAATTGAGTGTCATGTTATATTCGTTTATGATAGATTCGATACCATAGAGATATGTGATTAATACTTTGCAGGTTGACAAATAGTATTGCGGGAGAATACTAATCATATAAACGATCATATCAATTAGTAACCATAGATAATTCGTACTAACAGGTATAATCATGAAATCACTAGGATTAGCTGATCACAACAATGGAATCTTTATCTCAATTAGTTAAATCGCAATCTTAAACACTTGCATTCTTGTTAGTTTAGTTAATTAGTTATTTAATTTCTACAATATTAGTTTATTCATAAACACCACTCTTTGAAAATCTTGAACGGATAATAAATTCTTATTTACTTGGATAACGATTAAACTAAGTATTTATGGGTTCGACATCTGACTTTTGAACCACATTAGTGAACCGCGTATACTTATGGGTGCTTTGGTAGAACAAGTAGTCTTGATCTTCATTGTCATTTAAGCCTAAAAATAACGTATTTCCTTTCTTTTTTTCCTCCTTTTCTTTATTGCGATACAATGCATTATGCTAGTTTTATCTTCTCTTACTATTTTCCCCTCTTTCAGATAAGTGGAAAGCAGTGTGAAACCTAAGATTAAGATGATTATAGCTGCAGTTAGGTACGTAAATTTGATGTCTGAATAAATGGTGGCAATTTGGAGCGACGAAACCTAATTGACATCTTGTGTGGCATGGATCGTATACTACTATATTCAGTAACGGATCAGGAATTTCTAATTAGAGGATCCGATGTTTTTTGAAAATGTCACTTGTGGGACTTAAACTTGTGATCTAAAACGATTTTGAATCACTTTTACTACTACACTAGAAGCTTTACTTAATATCAAGGTGATTCAATAATTATATTTTATCCTTTTTATTTTGGGTACTATATTTTTTCGAATAGAACCCTTTAATAAAATGTAGATCACCCCTTGACTGTATTAATCATAGTCGTACAGAATATATATATTTTTTGTGGGAATGGAAACTAATGCAGAAGTTATAAGCTTTCAATTCAGTTTGGGCAAAGTGCAGTATAGTGACGTTGATATTGTAGAATTTAAATGGGGAACATGCCTGCATGCTGCAGCATGGGCTTTTCAGATAAGTATGAGTAGTATTCTCACTGAACATCGGCAGATTTAAGATTTTGGGAAGATTGTGTACTATTGCACTCATTATACTTTAGATTATAACTTCAAAACTAATTTTTCAATATATATATATATATAAAAAGAATTCCATATCAAAAATACTGGGATAAGTTGAACCCATTGAGTGCATGCTAAATCGATCCGGCCGGTCTTGTATTATAGGCTCGTTCCCCTATTTATTGCCTCTTCTATGTTCATTTGTGGTTATGTGACTTGTCGGGATAGTTGGATTGGTTTCGTGGAAGCTTGGAATGAATTGGGATACTTAGTCCCAAGGTTGAAGGGTTAGGTTGAAAGAGTTGACCAGAGTTTGACTTTTGTGTAGACGACTCCGGAATGAAGTTTTGATGGTTCCAATAGCTTCGTCTTGTGATATTGGACTTAGGTGTACATTCAGATATTGATTGGGAGGTCCGTAGGTTGGTTTGTGGCTTTTTGGCGAAAGTTGAAAATTTTAAGGTGTGGAAGGTTTAGAGGTTTGACCGAGAGTTGACTTTGTTCATATCGGGCTCGGATTTTAGTTCCAGGAGTTGGAATAGGTCCGTTGTGTCATTTGGGACTACTGTGCAAAATTTTAGATCATTTGGGGATGGTTTGATATGGTTCGGTATTAGTTTTAAAAGATGGAAGTTCATTAGTTTCATTAGGATTGAATTTGGGTATAATTCATGATTTTGATATTATTTAATATTATTTGAGACTTCGAGTAAGTTCGTAGTATGTTTTAGGACTATTTGATGTATTCGGATAGGGTCCCGGGGGTCTCGGGTGTGTTTCGGATGGTTGGCAAATCATTTTGGACTTGGCAGGATTGCTGAAGGTTGTTGATGCTGGTGCGATCGCACCAGCGAGGTTTTCGCCATAGGCGCAGCCGCTTGTGCGCTTCTGCGAGGCCGACTTAGCTAGGGAATGGTCGCAGATGTTAAGGGGTTTCTGCAGAAGCGGATGCGCTTCTGCGAGTGAGAGTCCGCAAGAGCGGAGTTTTGCAGGACTTGCGAGGAGCGCAGGTGGGAGGCATTTTCCGCATCTGTGAGTCCGCAGATGCGAAGCTGGAGGGAGGCTTGGGAGTCCGCAGGTGCGGAAGGATTGGCCGCAGAAGAGGTCTCACAGGGTTTTGGTTATTTTTCTCATTTGACTTGTGGAGCTCGACTAAGGGCGATTTTTGAGAGGATTTTTGCTACAATTCGAGAGGTAAGTGAAGTTTAATCACTTACAATGTTAGATATTGATTGCCCATTAATTTTTATACCTAGTTTATGTTAATTTGAAGTAAAATTTGAGGATTTTAGACTATGTTGTTGGAGAGGGAGATTTGGTAATGTGGGGGATGATTTGTGGATGGAATTGGATGAAGTTAGTATGGTTGGACTCGTAATAGAATGTATGTTCAGAATTTAAAAATCTCGTCAGGTTCGGGGGTGCGGACCCGGGGTTGACATTTTGGGTTGACTTTGCATATTTGATTCAAAACTTTAGCTTTATTATTTGGGATTATTTTCTATGGCTATTAATGATGGTATTAATTTGCTATGACTAGATTCGAGTTTCTCGGAGGCTAATTCGTGATACAAGGGCTTGTTGGATTATTGAGTTATGCGTTTTGAGATAAGTAACATTTCTATACTTGGAATTGAGGGTAATTATCTCGGATACCCATGTTATTTGTGATTTCTGAGGTGATGCACATGCTAGGTGACAGGCGTGTGGGCGTACACCGGGATAATCGTGATCTAGATTACTTTTTGACTATGTTGCAATCATGTATTGGTTTGGATTTTTGGGTTGACTTTGCATATTTAATTCAAGACTTTAGCTTTATTATATGGGATTCTTTCTATGGCTATTGTTGATGGTATTAAGTTTCTTTGACTAGATTCAACGTTCGATACCGATTCGCGTGGCAAGGGCTTGTTGGAATATTGAGTTACGCCTTTTGAGTTACGTAACATTTCTAAACTTGGAATTGAGGGTAGTTATCCCGGAGACCCATGTTATTTGTGATATATTGGGGTGACACACATTCTAGGTGACGGGCGTGTGGGCATGCACCGTGATAATCGTGATTTGGGTTAACTTTTGGACTATGTTGCTACCATGTCTTGTTTTATATTTCTACTTGTTAGATTAACTGAGCTATGATTCATGTTAGAAATCACATTATGCTACGCGGTGATTTGATCGAGACTTGATGAGGCTATTTCTGTTGTTTTGGATTATCTGACTTAACTATAATTATATAGTCAATCATGATTCTTCATTTGCATACCATATCTCTGTCTCTATTCATCATTCATTGTTATATCCCATGTTATCATTGTTTTTCCATATGTGGTGCTGTTGGGATAGGTGATATGAAATTTGTGAGCCTTGATACTTGAGAGGTTGATGACTGAGGTGGGCCTTAGAGCCATGTTGAGAGCGTTATTTGGATCGAATTGTACGCCGTAGTAGGCCATATTATTATTTATTATTATTATTATTATTATTATTATTATTATTATTATTATTATTATTATTATTATTATTATTATGTTGATCAGGATGCATGCCGCAACAGGACATATTGGCTTTTGATTAGCGCTTGGACAGGACCCGCTCCTCAAGAGTCTAACATACCTGCAGTAAGCGCATGCACAGTGATATATATATATATATATATATATATATATATATATATATATATATATATATATATATATTTACACGTGCTTTGGTGAGAGGCATTGATGCCAGACACCCGTACAGTGCTGCGTGATTGTGTGTGTGATGAGGTAGGCATTTGAGACAGCCAACTTGAGTATGTTGAGAGTAAGAGCATCTGGGGATGTCACTGTGAAATCATTCATTTGACATGCATACTTGACATGTAGGCATAGAGATGTTTCTTTCCTCATGCTAGCTGTCATTGACTTGTTCTTATCAGTGTTGGGGTTTAATTGTTATATTTGAAAGCATGTCTACATTCCTGTAATATGAATGAGCTGATTATGATAATTCCTAGAGTTACTTATTGCTATTATCATTATTATATCTGTGTCATCACTTTTATTGGTTTCTGATTGTCATCTTGTAAGATCGTCACTGCTTTCAGCCCAAGGTTAATTCTGTTACTTATTGAGTAAATGGGATCGATTGTAATCATACTATACTCTACACTTTTATGATGTGACTGTTGGCTTGCCTGCAAGTAGTGTTAGGTGCCGTCGCGGCTCTGGTGGGAGTTGGGTCGTGACAAGTTGGTATCAAAGTACTAGGTTTCTTAGGTCACACGAGTCATGAGCTAACTTAGTAGAGTTTTGCGGATCGACGGATATGTCTGCACTTATCTTCGAGAGGCTACCAAAACGTTAGGAAACTTCGCCGTCTTGCATTCTTGTCGTGTGGATTTAATATTTTTGATTCTTGAAACTTGATTTTATTCTCTTAAAGATAGTGAGGACACGTGCGATCGGATCAAGAGGGCGGCCACCAGTACCACCAGTTAGGGCCACGAGAGGCCAAAGCCACGGTAGAGGCCGAGGTGCGGCTTGTGCTGTAGCCAGAGCAGCACCTGTGGAGCCACCTGTTGCTCTAGTCGAGGATCAGGCACAACATGTTGTTCAGCATGTGGGACCAGCTTAGGCACTAGCATTGTCCATCGTTATTCCTGGCCTTTAAGAGGTCTTAGCCTAGAGTTTGACTATATGCACGAGCCTTGATCTGGCAGTTTCGGTTCCAGCTGCACCAGTCACATAATAGGTTGGGGAGGTGCCCAGAATCCCACCGCCCTCTCCAGAGCAACCTGCTCAAGGACTTCAGACACCGGAGAACTACCGGTTTAGTGGATTAATGCTGCTCGGTTTGAAGCGGTTTGGAAGACCTAAGCCTCTAGAGTTTAGTGGAGCAGAGTTAGAGGATGATCAAGATTTTCTAGATAGGTGTCAACGGATTCTTCACACAATAGGTCTTTTCGACAATAGTGGAGTTGCATTTACTATATTTTAGTTAACAGGGGCAACCTATAGGTAGTGGCAGGCTTACGAGTTGAGCAGGCCAGCCGGTGCAGCACCACTTACGTGGCATGAGTTCTTGGTTCTCTTCTTAGAGAATTTTGTTCCCCAGACTCACAGAGAGGAGTTGCATAGGCAGTTTGAGCAGCTACGCCAGGAGGGTATGACTATGACTCAGTATAAGATGAGATTCACAATTCTGGCTTGTCATTCAGTATGGTTTGTTCCTACTGAGAGAGAGAGAGAGAGAGAGAGAGAGAGAGGATCAGGAGGTTTATTGGTGGCCTCAACTATGGCCTACGCTTCAGTTTCGCTCGAGAGCCCGAGACAGATGTTAGGTTTGACCAGGTGGTCAAGATTACTAGGCGCTTGGAGCAAGTTCACGGGCTTGAGCACGAGGAGCGGGAGTGCAAGAGGCCCCGTAGTTCGGGTAGTTTCAGTGGTACCTCGTTTGGAGGTCAATCACATCACATCATAGGTCGTCCTTATAGTCCCGCTCAGATGGCTCGTCTGGTTCATCATGGTGTAGCACTTAGCCATGGTTCATACAATACTCGTCCGGTTTAGTCATATTTCAGTGCACTCACAGCTCATAGTTCATACCGTGCTACATCAGTTAAGGGTTTGTCAATACCAGGTTCTTCTAGTGGCTATTCTCGCTCTCGAGGTCCAGTTCGGGCCCTAGAGTCATCCCTACATTGAGGTTTCTGCGAGTGTGGGGAGTTGGGGAATTTGAGGAGGTTTTGCCCCCGTTTTATTGGAGGTCCCATGTAGCAGAGAGGTCATGCTGCAACTTCTACACCAGTTACTACACCACCCGCTTAGCCAGTTCAAGGTGGGGCTCAGGTAGTTCGAGGTCGCCCTAGAGGGGCAAGTCGATCAGGTGATGGTCAGGCTCAATGCTATGCTTTTCCCGCCATGCCAGAGGCAGTTGCTTCCGATACTGTGATCACAGGTATTATTTTAGTGTGCCACAGGGATGTATCAGTATTATTTGACCCTAGTTCCACTTATTCATATGTGTGATCGTACTTTGCTCGTTATTTGGATATGTTCTGTGATTCTTTAGTTATGCTTGTTTATGTATCTAAACTGGTGGGTGATTCTATGATTATGGACCGCGTGTATCGGTCATGTGCGGTGACTATTGGAGGCTATAAGACTAGAGTTGAAATCTTACTCCTTAGCTTGGTTGATTTTGAAGTGATTTTGGGCATGGACTGATTGTCTCCATATCATGCTATTCTTGATTTTTACGCTAAGGCCGTGACGTTGTTGATGCTGGGGGTACCAAGGATGGAGTGGAGAGGCTCCCTGGATTATGGCCCTAATAGAGTGATTTCACATTTGAAGGCTCAACGGATGGTTGAGAATGGATGTTTGGCATATTTGGCCATCGTGAAGGATGTTAGTGATGATACCCCTACTGTTGAGTCTGTTCCGATAGTGAGAGACTGCATATGTATTTCCAGCAGACTTGCCCGGCAAGCCACCCGACGATGACATTGATTTTTGTATTGACTTTGTACTGGGCACTCAGCCCATCTCTATTTCACCGTATCTCATGGCACGTATTAAGTTGAAGGAGTTAAAGGAACAATTGCAGGAATTACTGGATTGGGGCTTTATTAGACCTATTGTGCCGCCTTGGAGTGCACTGGTTCTACTTATGAAGTAGAAGGATGGTACAATGAGGATGTGTATTGAAAGGTTACTATTAAGAACAGGTACCCACTATCGCGCATTGATCACTTTTTTTATCAGCTTCAGGGTGCCAGGGTGTTCTCGAAGATTGATTTGAGGTTTGGGTATCATTAGTTGAAGATTTGGGATTCAAATATTTTAAAGACGGCTTTCAGGCCCCGCTATGGTCAATACGAGTTTCCGGTGATGTCTTGTGGGCTGAACAATGCCCCAATAACCTTTATGCACTTGATGAACAGTGTGTTCTAGCCATATCTTGATTTTTTTGTCATAGTATTCATTGATGATATATTTGTGTACTCACGCAGCTAGAAGGATCATAAGCAACATTTGATGATCATACTCCAAGCTTTGAGGGAGGAGAAGCTGTATGCTAAATTCTCTAAGTGTGAGTTTTGGCTTGATTCAGCGGCCTTCTTGGGCCACGTGTTGTCTAGTGAGGGGATCAAAGTGGATCTGAAGAATATTAAGGTATTCCAGAGTTGGCCTAGACCGTCTTCACCTACAGAATTCCGGGCTTCTTTGGTTTGGTAGGTTATTATCACTGTTTTGTTGAGGGTTGCTTATCCATTGCTACAACTTTGACTAGATTGACCCAGAAGGGTGCTCCTTTGAGATGGTCTGAGGAGAGTAAGGCGAGCTTTCAGAAGCTCGAGACTGCATTGACTACAGCCACAGTGTTGGTGTTACCTATGGTTCGGGATCTTACAATGTGTACTGTGATGCATCGTGTATTGGGCTTGGCAGAGTGTTTATGCAGGACAGTAGGGTGATTACCTACGTGTCCCAGAAGTTGAAGGCTCATGAGAAGATTTACGTTGTACATGACTTAGAGTTGGCTGTCATTGTTCACACACTAAAGATTTGAAGGCACTATCTGTACAATGTTCCATGTGAGGTCTATACCAACCACTGGAGTCTCCAACCACTGGAGTCTCCAGCACTTGTTCAAGCAGAAAGACCTTAATTTGTGGAAGCAGAGATGATCAGAGTTGCTGAAAGACTATGATATCACTATATTATATCATCCGGGGAAGGACAGTGTAGTGGCCGATGCATTGAGTAGGAAGGCTGAGAGTGTGGCAATTTAGCATAATTACCTGTAGCAGAGAGGCCACTAGCATGGATGTTCAAGCTTTGGCCAACCAGTTTGTAAGATTGGATGTTCAGGAGCATAGCCGATTCTTGCAGGCATTGTGGATCAGCCATTGTTGTTGGAGCATATCAAGGTTCACCAGTTTGATGATCCTCGGTGTTGAAGGACACAATTCAGCGGGGTGGTACTAAGGATGTTATGATTGGTGATGATGGTGTTATGCGCTTTAAGGGCAGATTTGTGTTCAGAAAATTGATGGGTTGAGAGAATTGATCCACTAGGAGGCTCATAGGTCGCGCTATTCCATTCACCTATGTATCACAAAGATGTACCGTGACTTGAAACAACACTATTGACGGCGAAGAATGAAGAAAGATATTGTTGCTTATGTGTCTCGGTGTTTGAATTGTCAACAGGTGATGTATGAGCATCAGAAATCGGGAAGGTTGACTCAAAGATTGGAGATATCGGAGTGGAAGTGGGAGCGCATCACTGTGAATTTTGTTTCAGTCCTGCCAAGGACCTTGAAGAAATATGATGCAATCTGGGTTATTGTGGACTGTTTGACTAAGTCCGCACACTTCATTCCGAGTGACTCCCTATTCTTCAGAGCGGTTGGCTAAGATTTACATCCAAGAGATTATCCGCTTGCATGGCGTGCCCATATCCATCATTTCAAACTGAGGCACACAGTCACATCGCAGTTTTGGAGAGCAGTGCAGCGAGAATTGGGCACACGAGTTAAGTTGAGTACAACATTCCATCCTCAGACAGACAGACAGTCCGAGCACACTATTCAAATCTTGGAGAATATGTTAGGTGCATGTGTTATGGACTTCAGGGTCCATGGGATCAGTTTCTTCCGTGAGCAGAGTTCGCCTACAACAATAGCTTTCAGTTGAATATATAGATGGCTCCTTATGAGGCCTTATATGTGAGGAGATTTCGTTTTCCAGTTGGTTGGTTTGAGCCTGGAGAGGCTAGGTTGTTGGGCACTGATTTGGTCCGTAATGCCTTGGATAAGATGAAGTTGATCCTATAGCGGCTCCACATAGCACAGTCCAGACAGAAGAGTTGTGCTGATAGGAAGGTTGGCGATAATGCATATATAGGGAGTGAGAAGGTTTTGCTCAGAGTTTCACCCATAAAGGGTGTGATGAGGTTCAGAAAGAAGGGCAATTTAAGCCCTCGGTGTATTGGTCCTATTGAGGTGCTTGAGAGAGTTGGGGAGGTGGCTCCATTATCACCTAGTCTATCAGATGTTCATCAGTGCATATGTTTCTATCCTCCGGAAGTATTATTGTGACCCGTCGCATGTTTTGCACTTCAACACGATGTAGCTGGGCGGGGATGTGACATATGATGTGGACCCAGTGGCTATTTTGGGCGGACAGGTTCGGAAGTTTAGGTCAAAGAATATAGCGTCAGTGAAGGTGCAATGGAGAGGTCAGCCAGTCGAGGAGGCTACATGAGAGGCCAGCCAGGAGATGAGGAGCAGTTATCGACACCTATTTGAGGCTCCAGGTATGGTGCTAGACCCGTTCGAGAACGAACATTTGTGTAAGAGGGGGAGAATGTAATGACTCGGTCTGTCATTTTGTGTATTGTAGCCCCGTTCCCCATTTTGTTTCCTCTTCTATGTTTATTTTTGGTTATATGACTTGCCGGGATTGTTAGATTGGTTTTGGGGAAGTTTCAGAATGAATATTGATACTTAGTCCCAAGGTTGAAGACTTAAGTTGAAAGAGTTGACTAAAGTTTGACTTTTGTGTAGACGACTCCGTAATGGAGTTTTGATGATTCCAATAGATTCATATGGTGAGTTGGGACTTAGGTGTATGTTCAGATATTGATTTTGAGGTCCGTTGGTTGGTTTGTGGCTTTTTGGCGAAAGTTAGAAAATTTAAGGTTTGGAAGGTTGAGAGGTTTGACCGAGAGTTGACTTTGTCGATTTCATGCTCGAATTTTGGTTCCGGGAAGTGGAATACGTCCCTGTTTCATTTGGGACTAGCGTGCAAAATTTTAGGTCATTCAGAGATGATTTAATATGGTTCGGTATTAGTTTAGAAGTTGGAAGTTCATTAGTTTCATTAAGCTTGAAATGCGGTGCGATTCATGATTTTTACATTGTTTGATGTTATTTGAGGCTTCAAGTAAGTTCGTAGCGTATTTTAGGACTGGTTGTTTTATTTGGATGGGGTCCCGGGTGCCTTGGGTGTGTTTCAGATGTTTGACGGATCATGTTGGACTTGGAAGGATTGCTG
The DNA here is from genome assembly GCA_002018475.1 of Nicotiana obtusifolia. Taxonomy (NCBI): domain Eukaryota; kingdom Viridiplantae; phylum Streptophyta; class Magnoliopsida; order Solanales; family Solanaceae; genus Nicotiana; species Nicotiana obtusifolia. The sequence goes on along the minus strand of MCJB01011498.1, from coordinate 248,291 downwards.
AAGGTTGTTGATGCTGGTGCAATCGCACCTGCGAGGTTTTGGCCGCAGGCTCGACCTCTTGTGCGCTTCTGCAAGGTCGGCTTGGCTGGGGAATGGTCGCAAATGTGAAGGGGTTTCCAAATAGTAGATGCGCTTCTGCGAGTGAGAGTCCGCAGGAGCGAAGTTTGGCTGGAGCTGGGAGGAGCGCAGGTGCGAGGCATTTTCTGCATTTGCGAGTCTGGAGATGCGAAGCTGGAGGGAGTCTTGGGAGTCCGAAGGTGTGGAAGGATTGGTCGTAGAAGCGGTCTCGAAGGTGCGGAGATGGGGATCCCTTGTGCGCTTGGTCAGGACTTTAGTGGGATCCGCTGATGCAGAAATTTGATCGCAAAAATGGCTTCGCAGGTGCAAAAATTGCTAGGCTGAAGGTTAAAATGAGGGTTTTGGATATTTTTCTCATTTTGGACTTGTGGAGCTTGGCTAAGGGTTATTTTTGAGAGGGCTTTTCCTACAATTGAAGAGGTAAGTCAAGTTAATCACTTTTGATATTAGATATTAATTACCCATTGATTTTTACACCTAGTTTATGTGTATTTGAAGAAAAATTTGGCGATTTTAGACTATGTTGTTGGAGTAGGAGTTTTGGTGATTTTGGGGTGGGTCGATTTGTGGATGGAATTGGATGAAATTAGTATGGTTGGACTCGTAATTAAGTGGGTGTTCGGAATTTGTGAATTTGGTCGGATTTCGAGGTACGTGCCCGAGTTAGAATTTTGGATTGACTTTGCATATTTCATTCAAGACTTTAGCTTTATTATATTGGATTCTTTTCTATGGCTATTGTTGATGGTATTAAGTTTCTTTGACTAGATTCAACGTTCGGATGCCAGTTCGCGAGGCAAGGGCTTATTGGAATATTGAGTTGTGCCTGTAACATTTCTAAACTTGGAATTGAGGGTAGTTATCCCAGAGACCCATGTTATTTGTGATATATTGGGGTGACACACATTCTAGGTGACGGGCGTGTGGACATGCACCGGGGTAATCGTGATTTATGTTGACTTTTGGACTATATTGCTACAATGTCTTGTTTTATCTATATTTTTTCTACTTTTTAGATTAACTGATCTATGATTCATGTTAGGAATTATATTTAGGCCATGTGGTGATTTGATCGAGGCTTGATGAGTCTATTTATGTTATTTTGAGTTATCTAACTTAACTATAATTATACACTCAGTCACGATTCTTCATTTGCATACCATATCTCAGACTCTGTTTATCATTTATTACTACATCCCATGTTGTCATTGTTTTTCCATGTTGGGATAGGTGATATGAGATTTATGATCCTTGAGATTTGAGACTTGAGAGGTTGGTGACTGAGGTGGGCCTGAGAGCCGTGTTGAGAGTGTTATTTGGATCAGGCTGCATGTCGCAGTAGGCCATATTAGCTTTATTATTATTATGTGGATCGGGCTGGATGCGCAGCAGGCCATATTGGCTTTTGATTAGCGCTTGGGCAAGATCTGCTCCACTAGAGTCTGACATACCAGCAGTGAGCGCAGAAACAGTGATATATATACACTTGCTTTGGTTAGGGGCATTGATGCCAGGCACCCGTGTAGTGCTGAGTGATTGTGTGTATGTGTAATGAGGTGGGCATTTGAGACAGACATCTTGAGTATATTGAGAGTGAGAGCATTTGGGAATGTCACCGTGAATCATTCATTTGACATGCATACTTGACATGTAGGCATAGAGATGTATCATTCCTCATGCTTGTTGTAACAGACATGTTCTTATCAGTGTTGGGCTTTAATTATTATACTTGAAAGCATGTCTAAATTCATGTAATATGAACGAGCTGATTATGATAATTACTTGAGTTACTTATTGCTATTGTCATCATTATATCTATGTTGTTGTTTATATTGGCTTCTGATTGTCTTTTTCTGAGCTCCTCACTGCTTTCGGCCTAAGGTTAGTTCTGTTACTTATTGAGTACATGGGGTCGGTTATTCTCATACTACGTTCTCCACATCATGTGCAGATCCAGGTATATCTGGTCGTGGTGATTTCTAGAGTCATGTTGGTACCAGTATTTGGAGTCTTCAAGGTAGCTGTTATGACGTCCCTAGACCTTGGCTCTCTTTCCTTCATTTCTCTTATTACTGTTCTATTGTTCAGAAAGTTCTACTAAGGATTTAGTTCGTATTTTGATACTTAGTAGTGCTCATGTACTCGATGACACCAGAATTTTGGGGATAGTTGTAGCAGTATTGTTATTATTTTTATTAGATAATTATGATATTTCAGTTATTAAGTTTAGTAAACCATGTTCATTCAAATGCTAGTTATTATGTGACTGTTGACTTGCCTGGCAAGTAGTGTTAGACGCCGTCACAGCTCCGGTGGGAGTTAGGTCATGACAATTATATAAAATGCTACAGTGACAAAAGAAGAATGGAACTTCAATATGTGAAGCTTGAAAATATTTAATGAATAAACTAAGAAAAAAATTGAAAGAAAAAGAGAAAGTACATAACTAATATGCAAGAAACGATACTAGACATGCCTATGTCCCATGGGTACACCCAATTCTAGAAAAAGGAAGGAAAAACTAACAAGATTGATATAATATTTGATTCTCAACCTCACTTGGAGAGGTACATCCAATAACCATTCCATCATACGATGCTTTGACTGTGGGTGCGCGCACGCGCGCACACACACTTATAACACTCCATCTCGAGTTCGTTCTATGGACGCTATAATCACATCTCAAGTGTGTCATTTAGACAAAAAATGATAGGCAGCAACATATAAAAGATGCGTAAAATTCACATGCTAGACTGCCAAATAAGATGGGGACACGTGAATTTAACTTAAACAATTTTTTTTTTTTTTTTAAAAAAAGCTTTTGAAAAAAGAAAACAATTAAAAGAAAAACAAGAAACCCACCCCACACCTTCGTCATATTCCCCGATGTCCCCCCTCCTTCCGCCTGCTTCCTAGAGATCCCTTCTCCACTTCGTCTCCTTCGCAAAAGTCTCCGTCTCCTTCACTTTCTTTCCTAGATCTGATGTGAAAGATAAAAACTCCTGACAAAGAGAGGTCTTTGCTGAACTGCTTATTGCTCCCCCCCCCCTCTATTTCCTCCTCTCTCTCGCCGAAATTTTGCAACAAACAGAGGAACCTGACAACGGTGGTCCCTACTTCGAAGGAAGATCCTGTACTCTCCGTCATTAGTTTTAAGACTGAGATGTCATTGGCTGATGCGACGCCGAGATTGCAGAGCCTCAAGTTAATAGATAGAGATCCATTATGGTGGGATGGACCGTTCTCGAATTCCTGCCGGCATTTTCTGTCAATCGGCGGAAGACTCACGCATACTGGGAGGGTACGACTTCAAGGGATGGACTCGATCGAACGGCCAACCACTTGTTATTTTTGTAGGAGATGAAATCCAAAAGACCATTATTAGCGTGTAGTAGATTGGCCCGAGTGCGTAATAGGCCTGTCGAGAAGAAATTAAATCAATAGATTGAACGGTAGATAAAGGATCAGAGGATGAGAGGGGTAGATCTACCCAATATGGACCGATAACGGATGGTCCCCGCCAACTGCTTATCTCTCTTCCTCACATTCCATTCATGACCTAACGACTATTCCTCTTTCGGGGAAGGAATCACTTGCTGGATCGAACCCAAGGAAAGTTTTGATCGGCCTGGTGTTGGATCGAATGAACATTAAACCGCGTCATCACATATGTGCACTTATGCCGATTTGATATTTTCTAGAGCTTCTGAAAAAGATCTTGAGTGTATTTTCACTATCATTTGCAATTTAAAAGAAACATCATCACCTATGAACAAATGTATAAACTCAATCATTTTCTTCGTTCTGTTTCAAATCGAAAGCAATCAATGTAAACTCAGATCTGGAAAAGGGAGAAATTCATGTCAATTTTTTTATTTTTTATTTTTTGGTTGAAAATCCTTGCTTTTAATAAATGTTTGATATCTTTGACCAAGAATGATTCGCTGATGATTTAATTACTCTAGCGACCTAGTAGGAGAAGAGAGAATCTGAGTTGAAAAAGAGGAGAGAAACAAAGAAGAATAAATATTCGGGATTTTTCCGGCAATCTTCATTTATTCCGGCCATAAAAACTAAGATAGTAAAAGGTGGATGGTGGTGGATCGATGGAGGGAAATGCAGGAAGATGGCGACTTGGGCAACTGTGTGTGAAAGAATATGAGGAAAAGAGAAAGAGAAAAAGTTATAAAAGAAAATTAATCTATCACGCTCTGAAAAATGGTGTAACACGTACCATGCTATATCACCAAATTGTGTCTAAATGACACATTTGAAATGTGGTTCGAGTGTTCAATGGAACAAACTTAAGATGGAATGTTTAAGTGAAAAGTGTAGACAACTTTAAGGAGCTATGAATGTATTCTGCCATATATGTATGTATTTTATTTTTTAAATATAAGATTAGTATACATAATCTAGGGAAGAAGCATGAGTTCACGTGCCCTAGGAGCCCCATGTTGCACAATCTCATGCCAATCTAAAATGACTTTGTCCCCTTTATATTATGGAATAAACTCTAGGAAGTGGCAGTTCAAGAGCAAATCGGGGAAAAAAATATGAATTGAGATTCATTGGCAATTAATAATGTGCTAGGCCTTCGGCCAATAATTGCTTGACATGGTAAAAGGAGTATTTAAAAGTCAAAATTATGTTTAAACACAAATTTTACTTTAAATAAATTGAATACCAAAATATTTTTCGAAGAATTAATACCTTCATCCTAGAAAAACCTAAAAACACCCATAATCTTTTTTCAAACTTGTCATGGAGGCTGGCGTTTTAGAAATGTATATTCTGTTCAAATAATGGTCTTTGATGTTGGGATATACTATTAACCATGTAGTTTAGACATAGTATTATGTTTTATTATTTATGAAATAATTATTTATTTAATTTATTCAATTCAATAAAGTACTATTTTAAATAGATCATTTCTTACATGTGTGTCCTTTAGTTATGTAGTAGACAATTTAGTGTATGGAGTCTTAGCTCATACATAGAAGATTAAATTGTCGATTCTTATAATTAATAAACTATATTCACAATCAAAGATATTATTAGGCAAAATATCTTGATGATTGTAGCACAAGATTATTATAATTTGTCTTGATTATGGGAGTGGTTTTGCTCCGACTTCTAGTGCTAGTATATTTAGTGTATATTGAACGGACCAGATAGAGAAAAGATGTTTTTGTACTGAATATATAAAAAATATTTTCTCTAATTCATTAAATGAGCTTATACTCCTAATCTTGATATAATTATTATGATCAATGTGATTTGTTTATTCTTTTGATTTATCAAAAGCTACAACTATATTCAGAGTTTGTGTATGCCTAATAGATTGGACAATAACAAATAGCATTTGTGAAATAATAATTAGTTGATAGAATCATGACTCGGTTTTGAGTTTGATAATACCCCTTTATATAAGCTTATAAGTGTTCATGTGAAAACTCGACTGGTGGATTTTGTATCCATTACATGACATAGTTTAAGCGGAATAACAAAGGATTTAATTAGTTAATTAAATTAAATTGTCAGTGATTTAATTTAATTAACTGATATTTGTGATCTTAACATGGGGAGTTAAAATAAGTTTCAGTGTATTTTCGATATTCAGATTGAGGAGTTCAATTGCAGTTTTTTAGTGGAATAAACTGCAATTAATTATAGTAGGAATTAATTCATCCAAATTTTTGAATTAATGCTATAATTGGTAGCCTCTTACTATTTCCATGGTACCCACTATATCTAGTAAAAACCTGGGCTGACTTGGGTAAAAAAGTGACATGGGAGAAAAGTCATCCTGTTGAGTTAGAGTAGGATTCTACTTGCACAAGTAGAATCCGACACGTTTTTGGAGCCCTTTTTTGGCTGAAAAACGAGTCTAGATAAGGAAGAAAATTTTGACCCGATAACTCACTTTTCAGAGTTCTATTGTTTTTGCCAACTCAAAGCAATTTCGTCCAAGGTTTTACGAGGATCATAGCAAAAGACTGCAGCCATGGATTCTTGCTCTGTAGAGGACCCGTGGAATGATTTCAAGAGGTTAGTGCTTCTAATCTCGTAATGATATCATTGTCTAGTTTATATGTATGTGATGCCTGAATTGAATGCTTGCTTCCACTATGCATGTTCTAACAATTGGTATCAGAGATCGTCTTACATCTAACTAAAAAACTGTTGCGCCGTAAGTCTGAATGCTTTGAAAAATTCAAAGAATTGAAGACGGAAACGGAGAAACGACATGATAAATATATCAAAATATTGCAATCTGATCGTGGTGGTGAATAACTTTCTGCAGAATTCATTAAATACTTATGGAGTATGGAATTACATCTCAATTATCTGCCCCAAGAACACCACAACAAAATGGTGTGGTAGAAAGAAGAAATAGAACCTGTATGGAAATGGTTAGATTAATGTTAAGTTATTCCGATTTGCCTTTCTTCTTTTAGAGATACGCTTTAGAAACCGCAAATTACATTCTAAATATAGTTTCTTCAAAGTCAGTACCTTCAACTTCAGTAGAATTGTGGACTGGGCGCAAGCCCAGTTTACGGCATATTTAGGTCTGGGGTTGTCCAGCACATGTGTTGAACGGGAAAGCGGATTAATTGGAATCGAGGACAAAAGTATGTATTTTTATTTGATATCCAAAAGGAATTAAAGGCGGTTTATTTTCTTGTACCAAAGAAAAAAAGGTAATTGTTACGACAAATGCCAGATTTTTAGAAGATGACTATTTAATGAACCATATTCCTAGAAGTAAACTAGTTTTAAAGGAATTAAGTAATGGAGTAACTAATGACTCATATCTGGAACGTATCCCGGAAGCCAGTATTGACATACCACTACATTATCATAGTGGGAGAAATGTCAATAGATAGCAGAACGCCCAAGAGCAATTGCCTGACATCTCACTACCCCAAAGTAGTGGGAGTAATGTTGAGTAATCTCAAATAGCAGCCTGAAATTGTTCTGCAACCTGCACTCCAGGAAGAAGTTAATGATATCCCAGCACCACAAGGTGTGGAGGATAACATTGTGGCTTTAGTTCCGGAAAATGATGTTGTCATTCCACAACAAAATCAGACTACACCTATAGTGACTAGTCGTAGTGGGAGAATTATTAAAAAGCCTGTCCGGTTTGCGCTCTTGGGAGAATCTTATAATAGAATCCCTAAAGAGCCTAATACAGATCCTAATACAGAACCTCTTAATTACGACGAAGCACTACATGATACAGACACTGATAAATGGGTTGTTGTTATAAAATCTGAAATGGAGTCCATGTACTACAATCAAGTTTGGGATCTTGTAGAACCACCTACTGGAGTCCATTGGTTGTAGATGGATCTAAAGAAAAAGAGAGGAGTGGATGGAAAATTTCAAACATTTAAAGCTAGGCTTGTTGCAAAAGGGTTTACTCAAAAAGAACGGATCGGTTATGAGGAAACTTTTTCGCCAGTAGCCATGGTTAAATCCATTAGGATTCTCTTATCCATTGCTACTCATTATGATTATGAGATTTGGCGAATGGATGTCAAGACGACTTTTCTTAATGGAAGTCTTAATGAGTGCATGTATATGGCACAACCAGTTGGTTTTGTAATAAGTGGCAATGAGCACATGTTGTGTAAATTAAAGGAAATCCATTTATGGATTGAAACAAGCTTCTAGAGCATGGCATACTTGTTTTGACACATCGATCAAAACCTTCGATTTTGATCCATGTGAAAACGAGTCTTGCGTCTATATGAAGTGAGATGGAGATAAAGTTACATTTTTGGTTTTGTACGTAGATGATATTTTGCTCATAGGAAATAATGTGAGCATGTTGAATTCAGTAAAAGAATGGTTGTCCTCGCGTTTTGATATGAAAGACATGGGACAAACGGCACATATCCTTGGGATCAAGCTTATGCGAGATCACAAACAAAGGATATTAGGTTATCCCAAGCACTTTATATTGATACAATTCTCACCAGGTTTAGCATGCAAGATTCCAAAAAAGGTTTTCTTCCTTTTAGGCATGAAATCTCTCTATCAAAAGATTAGTCCCCAAAAATGACTGATGAGATACAAAAGACAAAGGCGGTCCCTTATGCTTCTGCTGTAGGGAGTCTCATGTATGCTATGCTATGTACTAGACCTAATATCTGCTTTGTTGTTGGCATGGTTAGTAGATTTCAGTCTAATCCTGGACGAGAGCACTAGACTGTCGTTAAACATATAATCAAGTACCTGAAAAGGACTAGGGATTATATGTTGGTTAATCACTCAGGTGATCTTGTACCCATTGGCTATACTGATTGAGATTTCCATTCAGATAGAGATTCTAGAAAATCTACCTTAGAATATGTTTTACCTTAGGAGGTAGAGCCATAAGTTGGAGGATTATCAAGCAATCATGTGTTGCTGATTCCACCTTGAAGCCGAATATGTGGCTGCATATGAGGCAGCTAAAGAGGCTGTTTGGCTTGGGAACTTTCTAAAAGAGCTTAATGTAGTTTCTTCGGTTCAAGTACCGATTGTACTTTATTGTGACAATAGTGGTGTAGTTGCAAACTCGAAGGAACCAAGAAGCTATAAAAGGATTAAGCATATTGAGCGTAAATATCATTCAATTCGGGACGTAACTTAGAGAGGTGATTTAAGTGTGTTGAAGATTGCGTCAGAGGATAATTTGGCAGACCCGTTTACAAAGAGCTTGCCACAGAAGATTTTTGACAAGCATGTAGGAGGAATGGGTGTTCGAGTTGTAGACGCATGATTAAGAGTCTAAGTGGGAGATTGTTGGGATATACTATTAACCATGTAGTTTAGACATATATTGTGTTTTATTACTTCGGAATAATTATTTATTTAATTATTCCAAGAAGCTATAAAAGGATTAAGCATATTGAGCGTAAATATCATTCAATTCGGGACATAACTTAGAGAGGTGATTTAAGTGTGTTGAAGATTGCGTCAGAGGATAGAGCTTGCCACAGAAGATTTTTGACAAGCATGTAGGAGGAATGGGTGTTAGAGTTGTAGACGCATGATTAAGAGTCCAAGTGGGAGATTGTTGGGATATACTATTGACCATGTAGTTTAGACATAGTATTGTATTTTATTGCTTATGGAATAATTATTTATTTAATTTATTCAATTCAATAAAGTATTATCTTAAATAGATTATTTTTTACATGTGTGTCCTTTAGTTATGTGGTAGACAATTTAGTGTATGGTGTCTTAGATCATGCACAGAAGATTAAATTGCCGGTTCTCATAATTAATAACTATGTTCACAATCGAAGATATTATTGGGAAAAATATCTTGATGATTGTAGCACAAGATTATAGTATAATTTGTCTTTATTATGTGAGTGGTTTTACTCCGACTTCTTGTGCTAGTATACTTAGTGTATATTGAACGGACCAAGTAGAGAAAAGATATTTTTGTACTGAATATATAAAAATATTTTCTCTAATTCATTAAATGGGGTTATACTCCTAATCTTGATATAATTATTATGATCAATGTGATTTGTTTATTATTTTGATTTATCAAAAGGTACAACTCTATTCAGAGTTAGCGTATGCATAATAGATTGGAGAATAACAAACAGTATTTGTGAAATAATAATTAGTTGCTAGAATCCATGACTCAGTTTTGAGTTTGATAATACCCCTTTATGTAAGCTTATAAGTTTTCATGTGAAAACCAGGCCGGTGGATTTTGTACCGTCACATGAAATAGTATAAGTGAAATTATAGAGGATTTAATTAGTTGATTAAATTAAACTGTCAGTGATTTAATTTAATTAACTGGTAGTTGTGATCTTAACATGTGGAGTTAAGATAAGTGTTAGTGAATTTTCGATATTCAGATTGATGAGTTCTATTGCAGTTTTTTAGTGGAATAAACTGCAGTTAATTATAGTAGGAATTAATTCATCTAGATATTCGAATTAATGCTATAATTGGTAGCCTCTTACTATTTCTGTGATTCCTCATATACTTAGTAAAAATCTGGACTGACTTGGGTGAAAAAGTGACTTAGGAGAAAAGTCATCCTGTTGAGTTAGAGTAGGATTCTACTTGCACAAGCAGAATCCTACACGTTTTTGGAGCCCTTTTTGGTTGAAAAACGAGTCTATATAAGGAAGACAATATTCACCTAATAACTCACTTTTTAGAGTTGTATCGTTCTTGCCCTCTCAAAGCAATTTCATCCAAGGTTTTACTAGGATCATAGCAGAAGACTGCAGCCCTGAATTTTTGCTCTGTGGAGGACTTGTACAACGATTTCAAGAGTTTAGTGCTTCTAATCTCATAATGATATCATTGTCTAGTTTACATGTATGTAATGCCTGAATTGAATGCTTGATTCCGCGCATGTTATACCATTTGAAACACCCCTTTTCTTTTCAAAGAACTCAGGCAATTGATGACTTTGAAAGAAACTCAGTAGAAAGTTGCTGCATATGACGTCCAATGTGACAAAAAATTTTACTTAACAGTCCCCGCCACCCCTGAGAAAATGAATAAACTAATGTTGTATTTTTTGTTAATAGCAATGTCTAGGCGAATTAGCCACCCGTAACTCATAAGTTTCTTCAGAACGTCCACCAAGGACTATTTTAGGATATCAATGAATGTATATTTTACATTGCAACTAGTCAACTACACGTTAATGACATTCACATTTGTCTTCTATTTTATGAGGTCTACGAACTCACCATCTTGTAACCTTTTCTATCTTTATATTCTTTGGGGGAGAGGGGGGAGGG
>MCJB01011498.1:213479-237406 GCA_002018475.1 Nicotiana obtusifolia | reverse complement strand
GGGGGGGGGGGGGGGGGGGGGGGATTAAGTACTAACTTAAATACATGTTGGAATTTAACAGCTAGCAACCCAATTTTTTTCCCTTCATTAGAACTCAGACCATTTATTGATCCAGAGCTTACAAGGCTAATCTTGGGTGAGATTTATATATATATATATAGAGAGGGTGTGTGTTATAGTCATTTCCATTTGTTTTTGTCAGTTGTCACGAAACAGCAAGTATTGCCAAACCAAATTTACAAGTGATCATTAGAATTAATCAGAAGAGAGATGTAAACCAACCTAAGAGATATGGCATCAGCTTTAGTACATTACAAGTCAAACGATGTAGGCAACACTTCCATTTGCTGTTAGATTAAATTACTGGCCAAACTCATGTCCCTAGTGTCATAAATTATGATTTAGAACAGTCATAACAACAAAATATACGAGCATTTGTTACAAGGCCTTAATGTAAAGATACTTAAAGCTGTTAAAGTGCTCAGCAGATTAGATAAAAGGTATACCTCCTCATGATTTGAAACTTATTGAGGATTTTAGTCATTTTATGTTACTGAGTTTCAAATTATTAATTTGTATAAATTCAATAAATTTCTTAATAGAAATACTGAATTTGGACAAAAGTTATTTAATTTGCCCGAATGGCACAAACCCATAACTGAAGAGCTAGCTCCACCCTTGTCTTTATCCCGTAGAACTGCTCTACTCCTTGGGCAACTATCAGTCTTATGAATGTCGTCACAAACACTACCTACGTTTTAGCTTAATCTATTATTTCTTCAGACAAATCTATAAAAATTGTAACTTTCTACCTCCTTTGTTACGTAGGCTTTCTAGCAGAGGCATGTCACGATCCAAACCATCAATTGATCGTGATGGCGCCTAACATACTTGCTAGGCAAGCTGAACATAATAATAACGAATCATAATAATAAAAATGACCAGAATAATACAAGTCTAAAGTCATCAACATAACATAATAGCATCGATACATAATAAATCCCCCAGAACTGGTAAATACAAAGTCGTGAGCTTTAAAAGAAGTACAAGTATGAAATGTCAAATAATAATACTATCTGAATGAAAGATAACAGTATAAAATGAAAAGAGATACCAAGACTGCGGTCTAGATGTAGCTCTACCTCGTCTTTCCGAAGATAACTCAGTAAGAAGCCTCAACTACTAGTGGCTCGGTCCAACATCATGATCTGCGCAATTAAGTGCATAGTATAGTGTGAGTACAACTGGCCCCATGCACTCAATAAATATCATAACTAATCTCGGCGAGGTAATAGAAGCAACATTATAAATGATACTCGCTAACCACCTGTACAGTTCACAATTCCAACAAGTACAAAATAATAATATAATCTAGTCACGAATCACATATAGAAACCACCTTGGTGCACACAATAACGTAAAGTACTTTGCTTAGTCAACAATCCCACATATAAAGAAGATATGCAAACAAATAAGACAAACAACTAAGGAAATTGCAAGTAAAGAAGAAATGTAATAAGCAAAACAAACGCTGTCCAGCTTTTCCTCAAAATCTCAATAACTGAACCAAACCACCGATCAATTTTCCTCAAAGAAGGAACATGAGGGAGTGACCCTAGGGGGATGGATACATATTCACACGCTGCACGGACAACTCACGTGCCAGTAATATCAATATCTCAGATCCGCATGGAGAACTCACGTGCTGCACGGACAACTCACATGTCAATATCACAATCCGCCTGGCATAGTCACATGCTCAATATCACAATCCGCCCGGGGTGGTCATAGGCTCAATATCATAGTCCGCTCGGCCTAGCCACATGCTTGATATCACAATCCGTCTGGTGTAGTTACAGGCTCAATATCAAATCTGCACAGCGTGGTCACGTACTACCAATCCAATCCATATCACATAGAACGAAGATATGCAAGCATATAGGTAAATTTCATACTCCTGAACTGGTATAAGTGACATGCTAAGGTGTATGCATGTGCAAAGTGTTCTATCACAGCTCAAATCAGGTAATTACATGACGAAAGTAGCAATTATCAGGTTCAATGAGCAGATTAACCTCTATGTAACATCAAACATGGTTCAAATATCTCACAACGAGGGTACAAATATAAGAAATATCACAGCATTAAGCTTAGCAACAAATTCAAGGCATACAATAATTTAAGCACTACCCCGAGCATGAAATATACTTCGGTGCATGCACATAGCTCAACTCCACACATGTGCGCCCCCATAGCATGTAGATATCACAAATAACTCTGGCAACTAGTGCGTCAATCAAGTTTAGGTAATATACTTACTTCAAGCAAGTCAAATGAGTAATCTAAGAAGCCTTTCCCGTGTGAATCAACCTCCGGATAGCTCGAATCTAGCCAAAATAACTTAATAACATCAATAAAAACAATAGAAAACAATTCCAAGTGATAAAGCTAAGATCATGAATCAATTATGCAAAGTCAACCCAAAAAATTAACCCCAGGCCCGCACTTCGAAATCCGACAAAACTCATAAATTTCGAACACCCATTCCGATACGAGTCCAAATATATGTGTTTCATCAAATTTTAACCTCAAATCGACCGTCAAATCATACATTCTCAATCTCAAAATTATAGTCAAAAAACCCCCAAACCCCACCTTAATTCATAAAAATTAGGTTTAATAATCTATGGGTAATCAATATCTAACACCAAAATCAAGTAAGGATTACTTACCCCTTCAGTTGTGATGAAAAGCTCTCCAACAATATCCCCTAGTCGAGCTTCACAACTCCAAAAATGAGAAAAAGACCAAACCCTTCAAATTATAAAGCCTGCCTAGCATTTTCCCATTTGCGGACACTTAACTGTATCTGTGGTAAAAAGGACTGCACCTCCGATCCTCACTTGGCTCCTAACATCCCTCTTCTATGATCACCTAGCAGCATTTGTGTCCGCGTTTATGTGCCTTCAGCATCACAGATGTGCCTTCGTATTTACGAACCCAGATCCCAGCGTCCTTCTTCGCATCTGTGCTCAACAATTCTAAAGATATACCATCGTATCTGCGCACCCCTAACCGTAGGTGCAATTGCACCAGACCTGTTAAACTTGAACCAAGTTCAACCACTCTCCGGGTGGTCAAAAACCCACCCGAGTCTCTCGGGACCCCGTCCAATCACACCAACCAATCCTAAAACATAATACGGACATATTCAAGGCTTCAAATCACACAAAACAACAATAAAACTATGAATCGCACCTCAATTCAAGCCTAAGGAAACTAATAAATTTTCAACTTTCAATTCTCGTGCCGAACCATATCAAATTAACTCGGAATATCAAATTTTGTATGCAAGTCACAAATGACACAATGAACCTATCTCAACTCCCGAAACCAAAATTCGAACTCGATATCAAGAAAGTTCGGCCAAACTTATCAACCTTCCAAACCTTTAACCTTCCAACTTTTGCCAATTAAAGCCAAAATGACCTGGGAACCTCCAAATCCAAATCCGGACATATGCCTATGTCCAAAATCACCATATGAAGCTCTTGGATAAATCAACACACCTTTCTGGAGTCTTTTACACAGAAGTTAAAATCCGGTCATTTCTTACAACTTGAGCATCCAACCAGTGGACTAAGTGTCCCAATTCAACTCAAAACCTCCCTGAAACCCAACCAATCATCCCCGACAAGCCGCATAACCATAAGTACACATATGTAAAGCATTAACTAAGGAAACGAGACTGAGATACTCAAAACGAATAGCTGGGTCGTTACATTCTCCCCCTCTTAAATAAATGTTTGTCCTCGAATGAGTCTAGAATCATGCCTAGAGTTTCAAAAGGCAAGGATATCTGCTCCACATCTCCTACTCGGTCTCCAAAGTAGCCTCCTCGACTAACTGACCTCTCCACTGAACCTTCGCCGATGCTATATTTTTCGACCTCAACTTTCAAACCTAACGATCCAAAATGGCCACCAACTCCACATCATAAGTCAAATCCTCATCCAACTGCACCATGCTAAAGTTCAAAATTGTGATGGATCCCCATAATACTTCTAGAGCATAGAAACATGAAACACTAGGTGAACTCCCAATAGACCAGGTGGCAAGGAAAGTCTATAGGCCAATTCTCCCACTCACTCAAGCATCTCAAAAGGACAATATACCTGGGGCTCAACTTGCCCTTCTTCCCGAACCTCATCACTCCCTTCATGGACAACACTCTGAGTAGAACCTTCTCATTAACCATATATGCAACATTACAAGCGTTCCTGACAACATAACTCTTTTGCCTGGACTGTGTTGTACGTGGCCGCTCCTAAATCAGCTTTACATTCTTTAAAGCATCACAGCCCAAATAAATGCCCAACAACCTAGCCTCCCCAAGCTCAAACTAACCAACCAGAGAACAACTTTGCCTCCCATATAAGACCTCATATAGAGCCATTTGGATACTCGACTGATAGTTGTTGTTGTAGGAGCACTCTGCTGACTGTAGAAACGGATTCCATAATCCTTCAAAATCAATGACACATGCTCGTAACATGTCCTTTAAATTTGAATGGTGCACTCAGACTACCCATTCATCTGGGGATGAAATGCCGTACTTAGCTCAATCTATGTGTCCAACTCACGCTGCTGTGCTCTCCGAAAGTACGATGTAAATTGCATACCTCGATGCGAGATTATAGACACGGGCACACCGTGAAGTCGAACAATCTCCTGAATATAAATTCGTGCCAGCTACTCTGAAGAGTAGGTAATCATGGCTGGAATGAAGTGGTCAGACTTGGTCAGTCTATCCACAATGACCCACACTGTATGAAATCTCATTATAATGACTCGGTCGGTTGTTTTATGTATTGCGCGCTGTTTCCCCTATTGATGCTTCCCACGTGTATGTTTATGGTATTATGACTTACGAGGTTGATTAGTTTTGTTCCAAAAAAATTTCGAGTTGATTTAGATCCTTTGATTCTTGACATAAAAGCTTAAGTTACAAATGTTAACCAAACTTTGAATTTTGAAAAAATCACCCCGGAATGGTGTTTTTATGGCTCTAATAGCTTCATATCATGATTTTAGACTTGGGCGTATGCGCGGAATTGAATTCGGAAGTTCGTAGGTTGATTTGTGTTGTTTTGCCGATATTTGGCAATTTGAAGTTGAAAAGTTTGACCGTAGGTTGACTTTTAACTATTGAGTTCAGAATGTGATTTTGGGTAACGAAATAGGTCCGTTATGCTATTTAGAACATGTCTGCAAATTTTTGTATTATTTGGAGTTTAATTGATAGGATTCGGATGCTTAGATGCAATTCTTGTAGTTCTTGAGCTTTACTTTGAAATTCATGCGTTATAGTGTTTGATTTGTAGTTCTAGATGATATTTTTGTGTTTTGATTGCAAGATCGAGTTTGTATGATATTTTTAAACTTGTGTAAATGTTGGGTTTGGAGCCCCGATGGCTCGGATGAGTTTTGGACATCTGAAAGCCAAAAACCTGGCGTGCATGAGCCTCTGGTGTCACATTTGCATACACCAGGGTCGCAATCGCGATCTTAGCAGGGGATCATAGGTATTGCATTTGTGATGCCTAGGTCGCAATTACGAAGGTGAGTTGGGCTGGGCTTGGTTCGCATTTGCGACAACTTTGTCACTTTTGCGAGGGGATCAAGGTTCGCATTTGCGAACCCATCTTCGCATTTGTGAACCCATATTCACATATGTGAGAATTTCCCTAAGCTTGTCAGTGCAGCAATTGCGAGCTTTTCTTCGCCATTGTGAGGGTTCGTGTTCCATTCGTAGTTCTAGATGTTGTCGTTGTGTTTTTATCATGAGAACGAGGTCGTATGATGTTTTTAGACTTGTGTGAATGTTGGGTTTTGAGCCTTGAGGGCTTGGATGAGTTTCATACATGTATCGGAGTGTTTTGGACTGAAAACCAGAAATATGATGTGCATCAGCCTTTGGTGTAGCATTTGCGAACACCAGGGTTGTTATTACGACCTTAGCAGGGGATCACAGGTATCGCAGTTGTGATGCCTGGGTCACAATTGCGAGATGACTTGGGCTGGGCTAAGTGTGAGACCCCATGTTAAGTTTTGGAGCCAAGAAAGTTGCAAAATAAAGGTCGGCGAAAGTTGTCATAAATTTCTCTAATAAATTTTCTAAACATTAGGTCAAATGTATTAGACCATTTCTCCCAATATATAGAGATTTATGGGACCCACGACCTACCGAATCGAAGGTCTACGCGTCTAGTTTGCAACCAAACAAACCTCACATCAAACCGACATCGGAGTAAAAAGTTATGATCGTTTTACTGCAGACTATCCGGGCTGAAACCGGGTCGCGAACCGGGTCGGGTCAAGCAAGTTGTATAAGTCGGCAACTTAGACTTTTTACACCTAAAAACAGTTCACTTTCGTTCTAAAACAGTAAGAAACCTTAAGATAAGGGTCCATGATGTCCTTGAGCGATTAAGGTGCGTTTTTAACGATTTCTACCGTTAAAATTTGCCCCCGTGCCTAGAAACGTAATCTCTACGCTTTGCAATCGTTTCCCCCTTCTATTAGCCATGTTTGGAACTATTCTTAGAAGATAGGAATTTGATATCCTTGCTGGTTTTTCAGGTTTTATGCTTGGTTTTGCAAGGTAATCATCTTGGAACTCTTTTATGATCGTTTTTACAAAGTTCTACGGACGTTTCGTCGAGTTAGGGTTATATGGCAAAGCTGCCGATTTAAACTCAATTATGTACTGTTTATAGGTGCGTATTAGCTGCATATATATAGTGTTTGCAAAGATTAGGACGTAAGGAATAATTTCTGTGAAGGAACTACAAGCATTCGGACGTTCGTTGGAAAGGTATGTTAAGGCTAAGCTCCGTCCTTCTTTTTAGCACGAATTATGGGAAATTCCTTAGACATCAAATGTGGTATTTTACTATTTTATTGTTAGAAAGACCTTCTTTGAAAGGCATTGGGATTGTAGCTGGAGTATTTTCATGATGCTATTAGGCTGATATTCCACTCATTCGGTTAAATAGGGTCTTCGACATCTATATATGTCATTTTGTCGGCTTTCTTTACTATATGTCTAGATATATGAATTCTTATTCATCTTTGGGTTGTTTGACTTAAAAATATCTAAAATTCGAGTTAAGTTTTCAAGCTTATTCAAAAGAAAGAAAGCATATAAGGTTCCACGAAACAATTGCATGCGATACGAATGTGATTATGAGATCATGAGAATAATAGTACATATGAGCCAAGATTGGCTAAGTTCTTGTTATGTCCTACTATGTGCATACAAAGTTCATATCATACATAGCATATTATGCATGGACTCCGAGCTATAATCGGAGGTAAGGGGCCTATTTGCCCGAAAAGCTATATATATTGTACAGAATGCCACATGTTGGCAATATGATACCGGTCAGCTACCGGAAGAGACCGCCATTGCTAGCATTTGGTTGGGTATGTCATGCATTTGCATTACTATATATGTATTCACGACATACGATTACACGAACATACCATGCATATTTGATTACTATGAAGTAGGATGTCGGCCATGGAGGCTATCAGAGTTTCAGTGTCAAATGGTATCCCTGTTGCTTTGTTTACATCCGCTATTTATGACTCTACTGCCTGCCTTACATACCAGTACATTTTTATTCGTACTGATGTCCCGTTGCCTGGGGACACTGCATTTTGTTTCGTGCATGCAGGTCTAGATAGGGACTCTGATCGACCCCTCCGCTAGGAGTTCGAAGTTCAGCTGTGAGTCGGTAACCTCCACCTCTTCCTGGAGCGTACCTAGAATGGTTACTTTTGTTGTACAGTTTGGGTATAGTTGGGGCCTTGTCTCGACAGTGCTTGTGACACTCTTAGAGGCTATTGTGGACACAGTATTCTAGGTTTATTTCTTTCTTTTTTTTGTGTGTAGCTTTCGGTTTCTACCCCATAGGCTTGGCATGTATATATATGTGTGTAGGCATGTATGTCTCCAATCGCGGCCTCGTCGACCAGCTAGTACTTTATTGTTTTGGCTCGCCTACTATTGTTATATGGCTTATTGTTATGCAGGTCATGACCTTAGTGGTCCAGACTTAGCATTTCAGAGGTTGTGCTGCCCGATCTGTTGGGCCCTCAGTTTAGTTAGCTAGTATGTTTAGTGGCTAACTCGATTGAATATAGTATCGAGTGCCAGTCGCGCCTCCCCTAGTTTGGGGCGTGACACTAGGTTCGCATTTGCGACTACTTTATCGCTTTTACGAGGGGAGAAGGGTTCGTATTTGCGAACCCATCTTCGTATTTGCGAGAATTTCCCTAAGCTTGTCAGTGCCGTAGTTGCGAGATTTTCTTTGCAATTGCGGGGGTTCGCAATTGCAAACCCATGTCGCAATTGGAACGTCTGCAGCTAATCAAAAGGGCTGGGAGACGGGATTTTTCAACATATTCTCTCATTTTAGGACCCTAGACCTAGTACGAGGTGATTTGGGGAGGGGATTATCATTTACAAACTCTGGGTAAATAATTCTAATCTATTTCCAACTATATTTCCTGAATATATCATAGATTTTAACATCAAAATCATGTGAATGAAAGTGAAAATTTGTGAAACTTCGTCAAGTTTTTGAAAAATAAGAATTTGAGTTTTGAGAGTCGGTTTGGATTCGGATTTTGAAACTAATCACATATATAAACTCGTGGGTTATGGGTAGTCGAAATCTACCCTTGGACCCAGGTTTTGACTGGGTGAGTCCCGAGTTGACTTTTGTTTACTTTTTGTAAAAAGTGTAAAGACTATAGCTTTATCTATTGTAATTGTTTTCCCTTGCATTGTTGGATGATATTAAGTCAATTTTGGTTATATTTGAGCTGTGTGGAGGCAAATTTTAGGGGAAAAGGTATTTCTATGGTTGAGTCGGCCTAGTTGAGGTAAGTATCTTTCCTAACTTTATGTGGCGGAACTACTCCTTAGGATTTGGGATTGATTGTGTCATTTGTGCTATGTGTAGGCCGTGTACGCAAGGTGACGAGTGGGTACACGGGTTATATGTGATATTTGACTGGTTTAGGCTACTTAAACTCTCTCCATGCTTTAATTGCATTGTCATATCATGTTCTAAATTCTCATAGTCAATCTATTCTTACTTGTGTTAGTCTATCCTTAAATGACTTTGTTAACACTTGTTCTACATCTTACTTGATATTTTGCTCATATATTTTAGTTGAAGTTGTTACCTCTTTCATTATTACATGTTATCTCTTCCAATTGTTGATTCATCGTTACTTGAAACCATTGTTATATGTTATATCTTCCATTGTTGATTTATCATTATTTGAGGCAATTGTTACATGTTATCTCTTCCATCATTGATTATCATTATTTGAAACCATTATTACATGTTATCTCTTCCATTGTTGATTTATCATTATTTGAAGTCATTGTTACACGTTATCTCTTCTCTTGTGAGTTCTTTTATATTTGATATAGTAGTTACACATTTTCTCTCTTAATGTTGAGTTATTGGTGTTGAAGTTGTGAAAGTTGTTATCACGTTGAGCCGAAGTTGTTATTGTTGTGATATACTTCTTGTTGAGGAATTTATATTCATTGTTATTTTTGAAATTCTTATACACATTGTGGTTGAGCAGTGGGCTATTATTTTGGAAACATTGATATTGTTGATTATTGGCAAGTTGTGGCATATGAGCACTTGTGGTCGAGTTATTATTCTGATGTGATATTGATGTGCATGCGGCGGTATAAGGATACGGGTTAATGTGCATGTAACGGCATAAGGTAGGACTTATGTGCGTGTTTCTTATAAGGGAAGTACTTGAAGCCACGTGGCGTCAGAAGGTGGAGTAAAGTGCATGTAGCCATTTCGAGAAATTATTTTTCAAAACTATTTAAATGTAAGGATGATGCGATGGTATAAGGAAAGATTGTGATTGAAATTGAGAAATATGAATGCGAGGAGCTACCTTGGTTGTGATTATTGTTGTATACGAGGCACTACCTCAGTTTTGATTTTTATTATCTACGAGGCGCTACCTCGTTGGTGATTCTTGTTGTTTATCTCAGGTTGTAAAGAGTTATTAGTGAAACACTTCTTGTTGCTTTTATTCTTCCTTGTCTTACAGTTTGGATCCGTATTTGACTTGGTTGTTCTTTTTAATTGCTTCCTTTATGTTATCTCTATGCTGACAATTCCGGGATTAGTCAATGTTATTAACTTGTTATTTTTCCGCCTTCGATTACTTCTTGTTATTATGTTTTCATTCGGTTTATTATGTCCTAGTAGGTGTCTTGACCTGTCCTCATCACTACTCTACCGAGTTTAGGCTTAATACTTACTGGGTACCATTATGGTGTACTCATACTACGCTTTTGCACATCTTTTTGTGCAGATCCAGGTGCGTCTGCCTGTGTCGGACGCTAGAGGTGCTGCTTTTTGGATATTGCCAGGTATACCTGCTCGACGTCCGTATGCCTCGGAGTCACCTTCTGTTTTAGACATTCTACTATTTGTTTTTTGTTTCAAACAGTATTGTATTTCGATACTATTAGTACTTTCTTGTAGAGCTAATGACTTTGTTCCACCAGGTTTTGGGAAAAGTGTTGGTTATCGTACTGTTGAGTTTATTATAATAGTGTGAAGGTTTAATTTGAAGTTTTAATAGTATTTCCGCTATTCCTCTATGCATGTTAGGCTTACATAGTCGTAGAGACTAGGTGCCATCACGAAATCCTACGGTGGAAAATTCGGGTCATGGCATTCATCAACGTATGTGGAAGCCCAACTAAAAAATCTATAGTGATACGCTCCCACTTCCACTCTAGAATATCAAGCATCTGAAGCAAACCACCGGGTCTCTGATGCTCGTACTTCACTTGCTGGCAGTTAAAACTTTGAGCAAAATACTCAACAATATACTTCTTCATCCTCCGCCACCAATAGTGCTGCCTCAAATCATGGTACATCTTCGCGACTGCAGTATGAATGGAATAACACAAACTATAGGTCTCCACGAGAATCAACTCTCGCAACCCATCCATATTTGGGAGATCCAACCTATAGCCTAAATACCCCATCACCACCAATAGTAACCTCCTTGGCATCACTGTGCTGCACCGTGTCCCTTAGGACAAGCAAGGGGGGATCATCATGCTGCCGGACCTCAATGCGCTCAAACATGGACAACCGTGATACAATACATGCAAGAACCTTGATAGGCTCGAAAATATCCAACCTCACGAACCAATTGGCCAAAGCCTAAACATCTAATGCTAACAGTTGCTTCGCAATTGGAATACAAGAAAGACTACCCATGCTCTCGACCTTACGACTCAAAGCATCAACCACCACATTGGCCTTCCCCAAATGATAAGGAATGATAATATCATAGTCCTTTAGTAGCTCTAACCACCTCCATTGCCTCAAGTTCAGATCCTTTTGCTTGAATAAGTGCTGAAGACTCCTGTGATCCGTGAACACCTCACAAGACATGCCGTAAAGATAATACCTCCACATTTTGAGCACATGAACAAAAGAGGAGAATTCTAGATCGATTACTTGCTAGTTCTTCTCATGGGGATTCAACTGATACGAAGCATAAGCGATCACTCTACCCTCCTGCATCAACACAGATTTAATCCAATTCATGAAGCATCATAATAGACTGTATAAGAACCCAATCCTGAAGGCAAAACCATAACTGGAGCTATAATCAAGGCAGTCTTGAGCTTCTGAAAGCTCTCCTCACATTCATCATACCACCTGAATGGCGCAGCCTTCTGCATCAATCTAGTCAATGAGGTTGCTATAGAACCTCTCCACAAAAGGATTTTAATACCCAGCCTACCCAAGGAATCTCTGGATCTCAGTAGTAGTAGACAGTCTGAGCCAACTCTAAAATGCCTCAATCTTTTTCTGATCCACTTTAAATCCATCCAACTAGACACCACGTGGCCGAAATATGCCACTGAGTCTAACCAAAACTTGCACTTGGAGAATTTAGCATATAGCTTCTTCTCCCTCAAAGTTTGGAGCATGATCCTTAAATGATTCTCATGATCCTCCCGGCTGCGAGAATACAACAATATATCATCAATGAAACTATGACGAATGAATCAAGACAGGGCTGAATTACATTGTTCATCAAGTGCGCTGGGACATTGGTCAGCCCAAAAGACATCACCAGAAACTCATAGTGGCCATTGCGGGTCCTGAAAGCTATCTTCAGAATATCTGAAGCCTGGATCTTCAATTGATGGTACCCCGATCACAACAATCTTCGAGAATACACTATCACCCTGAAGATGATCAAACAAACCATCAATACGCGGTGATTGGTAGTTGTTCTGTGTAGTAACCTTGTTCAACTGCTTGTAGTCAATGCACATGCTCAAAGAACCACCTTTGTTCTTCACAAATAACACCAGTGCACCCTTAGGTGACATACTAGGCCTGATGAAACCCTTATCACGCAACTCTAGTAATTGTTCCTTCAACTCCTTCAACTTTGTGCCATGTGATACGGTGGAATAGAGATGGGCTAAGTGCCCGACACCAAATCAATTCTAAAGTCAATATCCCTACTGGGTGGGAGGCTTGGCAGGTCTGCAGGTAACACATTTTGGAACTCCCTCACTATTGGGATTGACTCAATACTAGAAGTATTAGCACTAACATCTCTAACAAAGGCCAAATATTCCGAACACCCCTTCTCAACCATCCGTTTCAAATACGAAATCACTCTAATGGGAGTGTGAACAAGAGAACCTCTCCACTCCAACCTGGGAAACCCCAGCATCGCCAACGTCATGGTCTTAGCATGACAATGAAGGATAGCATGGTACGAAGATATCCAATCCATACCAATATTACCTCAAAATCAACCATACTGAGCAATAAAAGATCGACTCTAGTCCCATGACCCCCAATGGTGACCACGCATGACCAATATACACGATCCACCATAATAGAATCATCCATCGATGTAGATACATGAACAAGCATATCTAAAAAATTACAATCATATCCAAATAACGAGCAAAATAGGATGACACATAAGAGTAAGTGGAACAAGGATCAAATAACCCTGAAGCATCCCTGTGGCACACTGAAACAGTACCTATGATCACGACATTAGAAGCAACTGCCTCTAGCCTAAAGGTGTCAAGGGGATGGGCCGGGCCGGGCCGGTCGGGGGTAGAGGAAAAGGGAACCGGCCAGTTTTAATACCGGGCCGGCTATCGGTTATTTTTTTATCGGGTCTACCGATTCCGGGCTTCCCCGGTGCTAAATTTAACCGAAACGATTCTGGGCCAAATGGGCCGGTCCGGGCCGGTTTTATTTAATTTTTTTTGTATTTTGTATAACAATCGCAATTTATATTAAGATAAAGAAAAAAATGTAAAACACAAAAACTAACATATAAAAAGAATGTTTGAAAAAATTTCAAATGCTTTAAAAGCCTTATATCTGAAAAATTCATTACGAATTTAAGATAATACAATCAACATGAAAAAAATATAACTTATAGTATAGTCTTATACTTGAGTGTTGATAACTTGATATGTAAAGATCAAACATCAAAGGCTTTCATTTCAATTTTTTATTGAATAAAAATAATTCAAATTAATCTAACAAACTAAAACATTAAGGTTAAGTAAGTCTAATAATTTTAAAATAACACAAATTGTCTCAAATCAATTTAAAAACGAATTTCTGGAGGATGCTCAAGACAACTCTTCATATGCCTCCTTAAACAGCATGTGCCCTCCCACTTCCAACGAATATTTAAGACTCGATCACAGTTCTTGCACTTTACTTTGCGAACTTCTTCATTTTCTTCTACCACCTCAGAGTGTTCCCAAACATATGAGCACACTCTAGAAGCATGGAGCATGATTTAACTTGAATTGAGAATTCGAGTTTGAGAATTGAGAGATGAGTAAAGAAGTAAAGTGTCACGACCCAAACTGGAGGGCCATGACTGGCACCCGGGCCGTACCCACCGAGCACCAATGCACATTTTATCTAACCTTTCTTATTATCTATAAGGTCAGACGAGATCAATATAAGTGGTAGACATGAATCCTAAACAACCAACAACGACAGATAATGGCACAAACATATATACCATGGGCCGACAAGGCTGCCATGAAGCTATGTATAAGGTATGAGCTAACAAGCTGCCATGAGAGACTATACAACAAAAATTAGTCGACAAGACAATCCAAACTATGCATGAGACGACACTTGCCTATGAGCCTCTAAAAGAACATAAGTGCTGCAACATTGCCGGAACAGGGCCCCCACATACCCATAATGTCTATAGAAAAATGCATGCCCCGATCACGGCAAGTTTGGAGAAGGGATCGCGCCAATAATCGCTAATCTGGGCAGGCTAATATGGTGGGGGAGCTTCGCCTACCTGTCTATCAGGACCTGCAGCGTGACATGCATCGTCCACAAATAAAAAGGACGTCAGTACGAATAAAGTACTGAGTATGTAAGGCAAGAAATCATAAGTTAGAAGAATAAGGTAAACAGGGATAGAGAATATACAACCTGCAACATCTAGGTGCCTCTGAGGGCTACTAACATGAAATGCATGATACATGTATATATATACATATAAACTTTTAGAACATACGCCTCTGTGAGTATCATCATCATCATATCGTACCCGGCCCTAATAGGCTCGATAAAAATGTACCAGGCCATCATAAGACTCGCTAGAATCGTACCCGGCCATGTGGAGCTTGGTAAAACCCAACTGATCAGTGGTTGCACAATAGGTGCCGTACCCGGCCGACTATAGCGCGACTCGGTAGAGTAAAATAGATACATATATATGATGTGTGCTGGACTCTCTGGAATCGCATTCTGAACCTTTCAGAGTGACTTAAGGTCGGTATCCTCCGTACACGTTATTAGGACTAACTCTTCATCAAGAATCTTATAAGAATCAGGAAGTACTGAAAACATTGATAACAGAAGAATAAGAGAAGTAACATCAACCTCAATGTTTCCATAAGAAGGGAAACAATGTAAATACTGCTAACTTCTAAGAGTGGACTATCTTTGGAAGCTCGTTCATTACACTATGTATAATCGAAGTCGTGCAAAAGAAGGAAAGGTAAAGCCTCACATACCTTGTATATACTGTCCAACCTCAAGCTATGAAAATGCCACGACTCCTTAGTCTACAATAAGAGAAATGACACTATCGTTATCGTTTAAGCGTCGTAACTGTTATGTATCAACCGTAACCTATTTTACGATGAAACGGACAGCACCTCCCCTATTTATATGACTTCCCACAAGTTAAAAAAATCACCAAACATCCAAAACAACATTAATAATAATCATATTGTGCCTCCCAAAACAGTCCACCAACCAACGACATTACTAACTAGCCTTTTGATATATATATATATATATATATATATATATATATCTAACAAGTTCTAGCTTCAACGACTTAGCCGAAACTTGGATAATCTTAAATACATGTAAGTTAAGAGGTTACTTAACTTTAAAGAGAAAGAAAAACTCCAGTTTGACCTTAATTGACCACGAAATATCCCTCCAATGCTGCCACAAGAACAAGGAAGCGAAGCTATTACTCAATTAGGGTTTTTCGGCACTAGAATCACTTTACAAGACTTGAAATCACCTAGGGTTGATGTTAAAACTTGAGGGAGTATTTTACAGAGCATAAAAACTTAAAATAACCTCCCACACGAGCTGGAACAACACAAAAATCAGCAACAACAAGAAGAACAAGGAACTTACTAGCGCCACGGTATTCCGGACACTTGATTTGTGTTGTTTGCCCTTTGTTTTGATCTTGGATCTTGAGAGAACTTTGAGAGTGTGTTCTTAGGGTTCTAAGGTCTGAATATACTGAAAACTAATGACTTAAAACGGGGTTGAGGCGTGTTATATATATCCATATGTCTTAACCGCATATTTGGGCCACATAGGAGCTGCTTGGCGCAGTCTCGCGAAAATGCGAATATCTCCCAAATCTGAGATCGTATCAACAAACAGTTTAATGCGTTGGAACTTAGACTCATAGATCCTCAATTTGGTGGGTAGATCACCCCCAAATTACATGTAAATTGGGATAATGCTTAATAATATTTGACCTATTTTGTTAAGTAAAATTATGAACTTAAGTTGCGACTTTTTTCGACTTTTGTTTCATAACTCGTTTGACTTCAAGACTTATGATATGGATATTAAATAGTTCAAATACCTTAAAACACAACCTCTTGGTAATATTAGTCACCTCTGGCTTTACCCAAAAATACGAGTTACAACATCCTTGATTCGTTTAACTTCTAATACTTGTTAACCACTCTTATACGCCCTTGTATCAATTAAGACCAGTAGGATTAAATTCTTATCATCTTAAAGATAATCTCTTCTCGGACCTACGTAGAGTAACTTACGATGTAATCTAATGTATGCAAATATGGGTTGTGACACCCTCCCCCCCAGGAACATTCGTCCTTGAGTGTAAGGGTTTACAAGGAGTCTAACTCATCGTGGATTCTGACGGAAATTTCCAGCTGGGTTTCCCCTATAAAATAGACACCAGTCATACTTGCAAGCCGTTAAACCCAACCTATGACCTTAAAAGGCTATACAAAGCATTATAGATATGTACATTACTTGCATATCACCATTTTGTATTAAGAAAGAGTATTCTCAAGTTATTGCTTACCTCATAGAGACGTTTCACCTTCTAATGCGTCCTGCGTTCCCCCGGCATCCTCGTTATCTTCAATCTGGAACAGGTAAGGGTATTTAGACTTCATCTCATCTTTTTCTTCCCATGTCATTTCTTCAGTATTATTGTTCCTCCTCAATACTTTAACGGAAGCTACATCCTTTGTTCTCAGCTTGCGGACTTGTCGATCTAATATAGCCACTAGCATTTCTTCATATGATAGATCCTTTGTAACTTGTACGTCTTTGATAGGGACGACCCGAGAAAGGTCTCCAATACATTTCCTCAACATAGATACATGGAATACCGAGTGGACAAATTCCAATTCGGATGGCAATTCTAACTCATAAGCAACTTGTCCAATTCGTCGAAGAATTTTGTACGGCCCGATATACCGCGGACGTAGTTTACCCTTCTTCCCGAAACGCATAACACCCTTCATCAGTGAGATCCTCAGGAAAAACCAATCACCAACCTCAAATTCAAGTCACGACGTCGGACGTCGGAATAAGACTTTTGCCTTCTTTGTGCCGTCTTCAGTCACTGTTGTATCACTTTCACCTTCTCAATGGCTTGGTGAAACAAATCTAGCCCATATAATTCTATCTCACCGACTTCAAACCATCCAACTGGTGATCTACATCTCCTCCCGTACAGTTCCTCATAGGGGGCCATTTTAATACTAGAATGGTAGCTATTATTGTAGGCGAATTCTATGAGTGCCAGATGGTCATCCTAGTTCCCTTGAAATTTAAAATACATGCTCGTAGCATATCTTCAATTGTCTGAATGGTACGTTTAGCCTGTCTATCAGTCTGCAGATGGAATATCGTGCTGAGATTCACTTGTTTGCCTAAACCCTTCTGAAAAGACCTCCAAAAGTTAGCCATAAATTGAGCTCCTCGGTTTGATATAATAGATAATGGCACACCATGAAGCCTAACAATCTCCTTGATATACAATTTTGCATAATCTTCAGCTGTGTAAGTTGTCTTGACAGGCAGAAAATGGGCACATTTTGTAAGTCGATCAACTATCACCGAAATGGAGTCAAACTTATGATAAGAGCGAGGTAATCCAATAATGAAGTCCATATCAATCACCTCCCCGTTTTCAAGTTGGAATCTCTATATTCTGAATCAATCCACCAAGTTTCTGATGCTCAATCTTTACTTGTTGACAATTAGGGCACTAGGCTACAAATTCTGCTGTAGACTTCTTCATGTTATCCCACCAATACCGCTCCTTAACGTCATGATACATCTTTGTCGAGCTGGGATGGATAGAATATCGGGACTGATGAATCTCAACCATAATCTTCTCTTGCAACCCTACCACATTAGGCACACATAATCGGCCCTGGTATCTTAGTGCCCCATCTCCTCTGATCTTGAAAGCCATAATTTTACACTGCTGAATGCTCTCTCTCAATCATACTAAGGTAGGATCTTCATATTGCCATGATTTTACCTCAGCTACCAAAGATGATTTTGATGTATTCAGTACAGTAACACCTCCGTTATTAGAGTCTAACAATCTGATTCTCATATTGGCTAGCTGATGAAGCTCTTTAGTCAACCCCTGTCTACCTGCCTCAATGTGTACTAAGCTTCCCATTGACTTATGATTGAGAGCGTCTGCCGCAACATTGGCTTTACCAGATGGTACAATATCTCGACATCGCAATCTTTCAGTAATTCAAGCCACCTACGCTACCTCATATTCAATTCCTTCTGCTTGAAGATGTATTGTAAACTTTTATGATCTGTGTAGATGTCAACATGGACACTGTATAAGTAGTGTCACCATATCTTCAAAGCATATATTACTACAGCCAATTCCAAATCATGAGTCGGGTAATTATTTTCATGCTTCTTCAATTGTCTTGATGCATAAGCAATCACCTTCCCACGTTGCATCAATACGCACCCAAACCTATACTTGAGGCATCATAATATACCACATAACCTTCTGTTCCTTCTGGGAGAGTGAGCACTGGCGCGGATGTCAATCGATTCTTTAGCTCCTGAAAACTATATTCACAAGTGTTAGACCATGGAACTTGGTAGCTTTCTGTGTTAACTTAGTCAATAGTGATGACATAGAGGAAAACCCTTCTACAAACATCCTAGAATATCCCGCTAGCCCCAAGAAGCTGCGGACTTCTGACGGTGTTGTAGGTTTTGGCCAATTCTTCACTACATCGATCTTCTAAGTGTCGACACTAATACCCTCGTCAGATATCATATGGCCAAGGAATAATATTGAGTTTAGCGAAAATTCAAATTTGGAGAGCTTAGCATATAACATATAAACCTGAAGGGTCTGTAGTACTATCCACAAGTGGCCCGTGTGTTCCGTCTCTGAACGAGAATCCACCATAATGTCATCAATGAATACGGTCACGAACACATCAAGATAGGGCCCGAATCACTATTCATGAGATCTATAAAAGCTGCTGGAGCATTTGTTAGCCCGAACGACATCACTAAGAACTCAAAGTGCCCATATCTTGTCCGGAAGGCCGTCTTTGAAATATCCTTCTCCTTAACCCTCACCTGATGATACCTTGAATGTAAGTCAATCTTGGAGAAACACTTGGCATCCTGGAGTTGGTGAAACAGGTCATCAATCCTTGGAAGTGGATATTTGTTCTTTATAGTAAACTTATTCAAATGTTGATAATTGATACACATCCTTAACGACCTGTCTTTCTTCCACACGAACAAGACTGGCGCACCCCAAAGTGAAGTGCTAGGCCTAATGAAGCCCTTATCTAGCAAGTCCTTCAACTGCACCTTCAACTCTCGCAACTCTACCGGGGCCATCTTGTATGGAGGGATAGCGATTGGTTGAGGTCTCAGGTAACGCATCAATGCTAAATTCAATCTCCCTTTCAGGAGGAAGACCTGGGAGTTCATCTGGGAAAACATCTAGAAATTCATTGACCACGGGGACGATTGTAGAGTAGGTGGCTTCGCCTCCGCATTCCTAACATGAACGAGATGATAAATGTAACCTTTTGAGATCATCTTCCTTGCCTTAAGATAGGAAATTAACCTATCTTTCGGCATAGCAATGTTCCCCTTCCATTCGATGATGGGTTCACCAGGAAACTGAAACCTAACCATCTTCATACGACAATCAACATTTTCATAGCATGAGGCCAACCAGTCCATTCCTATTATCACATCGAAATTAACCATTTCTAACTCAAATAAATTTGCTGAGGTTTGACGACTAAAAATCATCAATGTGCAACCTCTATATACCCTTCTAGCAACCGAAGATTCTCCTATCGGAGTAGATACTGCAAGTGGTTTACTTATTAATTCAGGTTTGACGCCAAACTAATTAGCCACATAGGGTGTAACATATGATAATGTACATCCCGGATCAATCAACGCGTATACATCATAAGAAAACACAAACAATATACCTGTAACAATATCCGAAGATGACTCAAGATCCTGTCTACCTACTAGAGCATATGTTCAATTTTGAGTACCACTCGAACTCAGCATTGCACCTCTACCTCTACCACGACCTGTGGACTGATGAAAACCCCGTGCTGGAGGTCGAACTGATCAGGAAGAACAAGACACGGATCTAGTCGGCTGAGCCATACCACCACCTCCTCTGTTAGGACAATCCCGCATCATATGGCTAGGCTGTCCGCAAGAATAGCACGCATCGAAATCCTGACGGCACAGTCCAAAGTGGGCCTTGCCGCACTTGATCACAATGAGGTGTTGGGGGTCTCGTCTGACTAGTATCCATATGATATTGTGAGCCCGATGCCCGCGAACTCTGACCTGAACCAGAATAGGTAAATTGATCATAGCGAGGCCTCTGAAACTATGGAGGAGCACTAGCTACAGGTGATGCCAAACTCCTCGAAGAGTGGGGCTTGATACTACCTCTGAAAGCACCAGAATGCCCTACAAATTTTTCCCTGTTTTGCTGGCCCCTATCCTGCTCCCTGTCTGCCCTTTGCTAGCGCTTACGATCCTCTAGTGCCTGGGCATAAGCCTGAATACGGGAAATATCCACGCCCTCTACCAAGGAGGCTGTCGTGCACTCATTTATCAGATGTGGTCCCAACCCGTTCACGAACAGGTGCACCCTATCGCTCATATCGGCCACCGTATGGGGAGCATACCTTGCTAAAGAATCAAACTGCATACTATACTCTCGCACACCCATATTACCCCGTCGATGGTTCAAGAACTTATCAGCTCTAGCTCATCGTATCTCAACTAGCAAGTAGTGACGAAGAAAGGCCTCAGAAAATTCCTTCCACACAGGTGGAAGAGCGTTCGGACCCCTGGATCTCTCCCAACTATCATACCAGAAAACTGCTAAATCCCGTAACCGATAAGAAGCCAACTCTACTGCCTCCGTATCACTAGCATGCATAATCCGCAGTGTATGATGAACCTGATCAATAAAAGTCTGCAGGTCCTCCTTGGGGTCTGATCCGGAAAACACTGGAGGTCTAAATTAATAAAATCATGAACTCTCGCACTAACCGATTTATCAGCAGTGCCGGTATTCTGCCTCTGAGCCTGAGCAGCTACCAAGCTAGTCAACAACTATACCGCACTCTGCATATCCTTGTCTATAGTGCCAGACGGAGGAACTAGATATGCTGGGTGCCTCCTAATATCCTCTTGAGGAGAAGGAGTAGATGAGGTATGAGACGACACCTCACTCTGAGGCTCACTTTGGCCTGCTATAGTTGGAGGCACCTGACTGGTACCATCTCCCGCAGCTGTATCAAGCCGTATACTAATCGCTTGCTTCCTAGTCGAAGGCATCGCTGAAAGAAAACATGGTGAATATTAGAGACGAACACTTATGACTCAACTCTACGCACGATCTAGATTCAGGAAAAAGGTAACAACCCTAAATGTCATGTAGCCTCCTGATTATAAATGTGGCGCGCTACACATCTATTATCAAGACTCTACTAGACACAGCTTATAGACAACCCCTAGGATAGACTTGTTCTGATACCAAGTTTGTCACGATCTAAACTGGAGGGCCATGATTGGCACCCGGGCCGTACCTGCCGAGCAGCAATGCATATTTTATCTAACCTTTCTTATTATCTATAAGATCCGACGAGAACAATATAAACAGTAGACATGAATCCTAAACAACCAACAATGACAGATAATGGCATAAACATATATACCATGGGCAGACAAGGCTGCCATGAAGCTATATATAAGGTACGAGCTGACAAGCTGCCATGAGAGACTATTCAACAAAAATCAGTCGACAAGGCAATCCAAACTATACATGAGACGACACCTGCCTATGAGCCTCTAAAGGAACATAAGTGCTGCAACATTGCCGGAACAGGGCCCCGACATACCCATAATGTCTATAGAAAAATGCATGCCAAGATCACGGCAAGTCCGGAGAAGGGATCGCACCAATAATTGCTAATCTCGGCAGGCTACTATGGTGGGGGAGCTTCGCCTACTTGTCTATCAGGACCTGCAGCATGACATGCATCGTCCACAAATAAAAATGACGTTAGTACGATAAAGTACTGAGTATGTAAGGCAGGAAAGCATAAGTTAGAATAGTAAGGTAAACAGGGATAGATAATATACAACCTACAACATCTAGGTGCCTCTAAGGGATACTAACATGAAATGCATGATACATATATATATATATACATATAAACTTTTGAAACATACGCCTCTGTGAGCATCATCATCATCATATCGTACCCGGCCCTAATAGGCTAGATAAAAATGTACCCGGCCATCATAAGGCTCGGTAGAATCGTACCTGGCCACGTGGAGCTCGGTAAAACCCAATTGATCATAGGTTGCACAATAGGTGTCGTATCCGCCCGACTATAGCGCGGCTCAATAGAGTAAAATAGATACATATATATGATGTGTGCTGGACTCTCTCGAATCACATTCTGAACCTTTCGGAGTGACGTAAGGTCGATATCCTCCGTACACGTTATTAGGACTAACTCTTCGTCAAGAAACTTATAAGAATCAGGAAGTACCGACAACATTGATAACAGAAGAATAAGAGAAGTAACATCAACCTCAATTATTCCATAAGAAGGGAAAAAATGTAAGTACTGCTAACTTCTAGAGTGGTGTATCTTTGGAAGCTCGTTCATTACATTATATACAATCAAAGTCATGCAAAAGAAGGAAAGGGATAGCCTCATGTACCCTTCTATATACGGCCCAACCTCAAGCTTTGACAATGCCACGACTCCTTATTCTACCATAAGAGAAATGACACTATCGTTATCATTTAAGCGTCGTAACTATTATGTATCAACTGTAACCTATTTTACGATGAAACGGACAACACCTCCCCTATCTATATGACTTCCCACAAGTTAACACAATCACCAAAAGGCCCAAACAACATCAATGATAATCATATTGTACCTCCCAAAATAGTCCACCAACTAACAATATTACTAACAAGCTTTTCGAAATATATCTGACAAGTTCTAGCTTCAACGACTTAGCTGAAACTTGGATAATATTAAATATATGCAGGGTAAGAGGAAAGAAAAACTCCAATTTAACCTTAATTGACCACGAAATATCCCTCCAATGCTGCCACAAGAACAAGGAAGCGAAGCTAGCAATCAATTAGGGTTTTTTGGTACTAGAATCACTTTAGAAAACTTGAAATCACCTAGGGTTGATATTAAAACTTGAGGGAGTATTTTACAGAACATAAACAACTTAAAACAATCTCCCACACGAGCTGGAACAACACAAAAATCAGCAACAACAAGAAGAACAAGAAACGTACTAGCGCCACGGGATTCTCGCCACTTGATTTCTATTGTTTTCCCTTTGTTTGGGTCTTGGATCATGAGAGAACCTTGAGAGAGTGTTCTTAGGGTTTTAAGGTTTGAATATACTGAAAAATAATGATTTAAAGGGTGTTGAGGCGTGTTATATATATCCATATGTCTTAACCGCCTATGTGAGCCCCATAGAGAGCTGCTTGACGCAGTATTGCAAAAATACAAATATCTCCCAAATCTGAGATTGTATCGATAAACGTTTTAATGCATTGGGAACTAGAGTCATAGATCTTCAATTTGGTGGGTAGATCGCCCCCCCCCCCCCCCCCCCCCC
>MCJB01011498.1:157074-198146 GCA_002018475.1 Nicotiana obtusifolia | reverse complement strand
TTGTTCACAATAATGGAAAAGACAATTTAGGAAAATTTGATGCAAAATCTGATGAAGGCATCTTCCTTGGTTATTTTTTGCGTAGTAAAGCTTATAGAGTCTTTAATAAACGCACTTTAACTATTGAAGAATCACCACACGTGGTCTTTGCCGAAAATGATCGCTTGCCGAGAAAGGATATTTGTGATGATCTTGCAGATTCGTTAGAAGGAATCCATCTTGATGATAATGAAGGTCCAAGCCATACCAAAAAGGATGATGGTGAGAGACCTCAAGAGGATCAAAACAAAGAGCAAGAAGAGCTTTCGAATGAGTGGAGAACGTCTAGAGATCATCCACTAGACAAGGTAATCGGTGAAATCAACCGAGGGATAAGTACTCGAAACACTCTTAGGAACACAATCACACACATGGCTTTTGTTTCACAAATTGAACCAAAAACCATTTCTGACGCAATTAATGATGAACATTGGACTTTGGCAATGCAAGAGGAGCTTAACCAATTCAAACGAAATGATGTTTGGGAATTGGTGCCAAGACCCGATGACCATACAATAATTGGTACGAAATGGGTTTTTCGAAATAAATTAGATAAAAATGGAATAATAACTAGAAACAAATCTAGGCTAGTAGCCAAAGGCTACAATCAAGAAGAAG
The DNA here is from genome assembly GCA_002018475.1 of Nicotiana obtusifolia. Lineage (NCBI taxonomy): Eukaryota > Viridiplantae > Streptophyta > Magnoliopsida > Solanales > Solanaceae > Nicotiana > Nicotiana obtusifolia. The sequence goes on along the minus strand of MCJB01011498.1, from coordinate 197,489 downwards.
GCATTGACTTTGAAGAAACATATGCACCTGTTGCACGTCTAGAAGCCATTCACTTACTTCTTGCATTTGCATCTTCAATGAATTTCAAACTTTTTCAAATGGATGTTAAGAGTGCCTTTCTTAATGGTTTTATTCAAGAGGAAGTATATGTCGACCAATCACCGGGTTTTGAAAACTTTGAGTTTCCAAACCACGTCTTTAAACTCAAGAAAGCGCTCTACGGTCTTAAACAAGCTCCCCGAGCTTGGTACGAGCGATTGAGTAAATTTCTCTTGGACAATGGATTCAAAAGAGGAAAAGTCGACACCACACTTTTTATAATGAATAAAAGCAATAACATCCTGTTAGTACAAATATATGTAGATGACATTATATTCGCTGCTACTAATGAATCTTTGTGCAAGGAATTTCTAAGCTTATGACAGAGGAGTTCGAAATGTCTTTGATGGGTGAGCTCAACTTCTTCTTGGGCTTGCAAGTGAAGCAAATGAAAGAGGGGACTTTCATTTGTCAATCAAAGTATTGCAAGGAATTGCTTAAGCGATTCGACATGATCGACGCCAAAGCAATGCCGACTCCTGTGAGCACTTCGGGAACCCTTGACAAAGATGAAAAAGGTAAAGAAGTAGAAGTTAAGAGATACAGAGGTATGATCGGATCTCTACTTTACCTTGCTGCAAGTCGTCCCGATATAATGTTTAGTGTCTGCTTATGTGCACGGTATCAATCTTGTCCGAAAGAATCGCATTTGACTGCGGATAATGAAATACCTCATCGGCACAATGAACGTGGGACTTTGGTATCCAAAGGGTTCATCCTGCCACCTTATCGGCTATTCCGATTCCGACTTTGCGGGATGCAAATTGGATAGGAAAAGCACTAGTGGCACTTGCCACATGCTTGGTAGTTCATTAGTTTCTTGGTTTAGCAAGAAACAAGTCAGTGTTGCTTTATCCACCACTGAAGCGGAATATGTAGCCGTTGGAAGTTGTTGCGCTCAAGTCCTTTGGATGAAACAACAACTTGTGGATTACGGCCTAAGTATTGATCACATTCCAATTAGATGTGACAACACTAGTGCCATTTATCTCATGAAGAGTCTCGTTCTTCATTCGAGAACAAAGCACATTGAAATCAGGCATCATTTCATTAGAGATCATGTTCTTAAAGGTGATGTCGAAATTGAGTTTGTGGAAACTCGTAATCAATTAGAAGACATCTTCACAAAACCCTTAGAGAAAGAGTCATTCTTTCGGATTCGAAGTGAGCTTGGAATCCTTGACTCAACCATGATCTAATTATTTGCATAATTTTTGGAACATTACTGACTTGAGCGTCGGAGAAGTTTACTTTGTTTTGCAGGTTCTCCTCATCACTTGGATGATTTATTAAGTAAGGGGGAACTCTAATAATCAAGTACTCGTTTATAATATCAAAAATATTCACTTCTACGCTAAAATATCGATGTTTACACATGAAATATCGATGTCCAAACACCACTGGAATTACGCAAAAAAATTCCAGAGAACTAAGAACATCGATGTCCACATATAGGCAGACATCGATGTCCAACATCCACTGGTTTTAACAGAACATTCCAGAGAGGTAGAAACATCGATGTCCATGGCTTTGACATCGATGTCTGCACAACGTATTTGAAAAATGTTACCGTTTTATGACCGTTGGAAGGTCCAAAAATGACCAAAATACCCCCCCCCCAATGGCCATTTTGTTCCAACACTCTATATATTGATCTTCCTACCACTCTCACACACACACAAATCTCTCTTAAGAGTTCAAGACTTTCATATTTGAATCAAAATCAAATTCCCCATACTCACTTTATATTTTCTTCATGAAAGCACTTTGATGCGGCTCTTCGAGCAATTCCTTAGGCACGCCACTTTTAGCGCCAAACCAATGAACTTTAATCCGTTCATTAGTCAATCAAATGGAGCGCAGCAAGCCAAGGAAAGCTCAAGTGAAGAATAAACCTCTTTCGAGGAAGAAGAGAGTAGAAGCGAGAAAAATGAAGAAATCGGGGATAACACCCTTGAGCTTTTTAGCTCTATTTCTCCCTCTTATCTTTTAATTATGCTTCTTTATTATGTTCCTTTGATATTTGATGCATTATAATTCCTTAATGAAAATGATTTTCTCTGTTGTTTATAATATCTTTTTGCTAATGCCAAAAGGGGGAAGATATTATCTAGAGAGAATTATATAGGAAATACGATGATATGCATATATTAAGGGGGAAGCACAAATTGAGGGGGAATATTGTCTTTAATTTTAAATATTTTTAAAAGGGGGAAGATATGTCTATTTGTTAAAAATGGGAAGATATCTCTACAAGTATTAATCTTGTTTTTTAACAATTGGTATATCTCTACAAGTATTAATCTTATCTTTAACAATTGGTATCACATATTAGATTGTCTAACAATATGTTTGATATCAAAATCTTTTTGCTAAAAGAATGCATATACCGATCTTTGTTTGTCATTATCAAAAAGGGGGAAATTGTTGGAAAACGCATTCTTGTTTATGAAACCTTAACTAACGACTTTGTGTCTTGTTGTAAGTTTTGATAATCGACAAACCATCATTGACAAACTGCTAAGATTGCTATGGACTTCGTTGTGATTACGAGTCAACCTTTTAAGACATTGGAGATTGCTATGGACTTCGTTGGGACTACGAGTCAAGCTTTCAAGATGTTGGAAATTGCTATGGACTTCGTTGGGACTACAAGTCAAGCTTTCAAGGCATTTGGTACAAGTCGATGAATGGAAAAAGTCGTTGAAGCTAAAAGATTGAAGTTGGTAAATCAAAAGATAAAAGACCGAAGACGTTGTCTTTAGTCTTAATTTTGTTTTAAGTTTTAATGTTATTTTTGAATCATCTTTAGTTTTTAAGAACTTGGCTCAAGTCTAAAAACGTTTTTCAAAAATCATTAAAACATTTTCAAAGACAATTGGTTTTACAAAATAACAAAATTGTTGAATAAAATTCGCGCTGGAAAATTTCTAGAAAGAGCCAGACATCGATGTCTAGGGAATCAACATCGATGTCCAGCAGCAGAAATACATAGACATCGATGTCTAATAGGCAAACATCGATGTCCTTTGTGTCCGTTGGAGCTTAACGGCTAGTTTTTGTTAACCATCGATGTCTAAGGTAAAAACATCGATGTTTTGACAAACGGGCAGAAATTTTTAATGCCCAAAACTCTTGTTTAAGCTCATGGAAGCTTGGCAAAACATCCCAACGGAAATATGGGGTTTTGGGGCTATAAATACAGCCTCATAAACCTCATTTGAACACAACACTTCTTCCAAATTATAAGATCAAATTGCTTCAAGTTTACATTATCAATCAAGCTTATTTTGAGCCATTTTCTTGAAGTACTAAAGTTGTTTCTTGAGCTATAACTTCTTCACTCTACTTACTCTTTAGAGAGATTCATTTTTGAGTGATCTTTGTGTTGTCATACACTTAAGGGAAGTTGTCCCTTGTTGTAATTAAGGAAGAGTTTCTTTCTTGTTTGTTGACGAACCTTGTGTGACTCAAGTGTTCATGTTGTAAACGGTTTGTTAGGCACCCGCAAGCTTAACGGAGATAGTGAAATACTCAAGAGAGTCTCTTGAGGAGTGGACTAGCTACAAGTTGTAGTGAACCACTATACATTGTTGTGTACGCTTCCTTTTACATTCCGCACTTTATTCCTCGCTATTTCATTTTCGAACTTAAGCTGTTAAATTGCTCATCTATATCTCGAAAAGTTTTAATTGTTCCTTATAACGCTATTCCCCCCCCCCCTCCTTCTAGCGTTTTGCATATATTCTAACAACTCTTTCCATGTTTAGCTTTTTATTGATATTCGTTCCTCTGTTAGTTTATATTAATACTTGCACATGCTATTATGTCTAGTAGGTGTCTCGACTGTACCTCGTCACTACTCCATCGAGGTTAATCTTAACACTTACTGGGTACCGTTGTGGTGTACTCATGCTATGCTTTTGCACATTTTTGTGCAAATCCAGGTACCTCTAAGCATGCCAGTAGTTAGCTAGATGTTGGAGATTTGCTACGCTTGCAGGACTCGGAGTCACCATCTGTAGCTTTACATTTTACTATTTACTTCTATAATTCCAAGCAGTGATGTATTTGATATTCTTAATTGCTCTTAGAAAGCCTTATGACTTCGTACTACCGGTTCTGGGCCTGAGAGATAGCCGGTGCCATAGGAAATACTCCATCCTGAGCCACACTGTCCATGAGTCTAACTAAGCGGACTAGAGCGTCATGAAGTACAGGAGTAACAATGAATCCCTCCGGGACCTGAGGGGTCTGACTGGTGCTGTCTAGGCTGGGATCTCCTCCTTATGATCAATCTGAGGCTCCGCAATAGGTGCTGCCGCACGTGCACTAGGCTGAGCTCTGCCTCTGCCTCTGCCTCGGCCCCTACCTCGGCCTTGCCCCCTGCCCCTAGTAGTGGCTGCAATAGGGGGCTTTGGCTCCTGCCTGGCTGTAGATGCTATTAATGTTCTCACCATCTACGAGAGAACATGAATAGAATGGTTCAAACTTTAGTAATGGAATAAAGTTGCACAATAGAGAAAGAAGGAAGTGAAATTTTCCTAGAGCCTTATAGTCTTTAGAAGATAAATACAGACGTCTCCGTACCGATCTTCCAGACTCTACTAAGCTTGCTAATCGCCCGTGAGACCTTGGCAACTTAGTGCTCTGATACCAACTTGTCATGACCCGGAATCTCACCCTTGACACCGTGATGATGCCTAACATTTCACTTGCTAGGCAAGCCAACGTTAGCTAAATTACTTAACCATTTTTAACAATTTAAGATCAAAACAGTAATAATAGCAAACTGTAATCACTTGAAATAGACTAATAAAATACCAACTAACGAAGTCTAATCATATCCCAGAATCTGGAGTCACGAATTATATGACCATCTAGAGTACTAAAAATAAAGTCTGAACAAAATACAACTGTTTGAAACTAAATAAAAAGTAAATACAGGATGGAAAGGGGATATCGGGATTGCGGACCCCATGCAACTATACATCAAGTCTCCTAATATTGCTATATTCGAGCGGTCTCGGTACGTGTGACCAAAACCGGTATCTGCACAAGAAGTGCAGAAGTGTAGCATGAGTACAACAGACCCCATGTATTCTGTAAGTGCCGAGCCTAACCTCAACAAAGTAGTGATGAGGCTATGGCAAGTCACTTACAAATAACCTGTATGAAATAATAATAACAGAAAGACATGAATGGAAATAAAGCAATAAACTCATATAAACAGACCCGAAGGTCAACCACCAGAGAGCCACAGAATAACAAAGTCTCAAGTCTCATATCACAATACCGAGGAGAATTCAACAATCACACACAATTACAACATATCAAATCCATTGCGGCACGCAACCCGATCCCACCATATCATCATCTGTTTTATCATAATCCGTCCTTATTCATTCATATCATTTCAATACCGATCAATACCGTTGCGGCGTGCAACCCAATCCCCAAACAATTTTAAATCATCAACATAAACAACTCAACAACAATATTCACAAAATATCACACGTAGAAGGTGGAATGTACAAAACAGTAAAGAATCACGGAATAAATGGAGGATCTCCAACATCTAGGAATCTCAAAATTTTACCGATTCATCAATACAAAACAGCCAAATGGCTCACATAAGCGAAGCAACCTAATAGAGTGCATCTATAATCTAAAACAATAAAAGCAGGTAAAACATGTGGCTATTAAGATATACAATCAAGGCAAGTAGAAACATGTAGCAGATATGCAGGATTCATGCGAGGAATGAACGAATTAAGGCAAGTAGCAATTAAATACCAAGTAAGAAATATAGCATAGAAGTCAAGTAAAACATGTAACAGTTAAAGCATATAACAAGAGATATCATGGTATAATTGAAAACATGGAAATAAATATTCAATCCCGCATTTTAAATCCCATTATGGTGTATATACACTCGTCACCTTGCATATACACCATTTCTTAATTCACATAACAAATAATTCAACAAGTCCTAATTCCCTTATGTCAAGGTTAGACACAACACTTAACGCAATCCGCGAACAAAGCAATCAATCAACCACGACCTTGCCTTTTGAACAAGCCTCCAAACCAACCAAATCTAGCGAATATCGATCAAATGATTCAAAATAAGATTTAGAAACAACCCATTAATGAAAGAGGTTCAATTTTGATCATTTTTTAAGAAGTCAACAAAAGACAACCCTAGGCGTTCTTGGTCAAAACACGAGATTCGGATCAAAACCCGATTACCCAATCACCCCCGAGACCGATTATGTGATTTATTTCAAAATCTGACCTCAATTTAAGGTGTAAATCTCAATTTTACAAAATTCCCAATTTCAACCCAAATCCATAATTTCTACCAAGGAAATCCTAAATTTGATGTTGAAATCTCATGAAAAGTAATGGGGAATTGAAAGAAAGTGGATTAGAGTTTCTTACCAATGATTTTGGGAAGAAAAAGTTCTTGAAAAATTTCCTCTAGAGTGTTTAGGGTTGAGATATGGTGTAAAATGAGCTAAGTCCATTTTTCTCCTCTTTTACCCAGCAGTAGATGTTGCAATTGCGAACACTTGTTTGCAATTTCTAGCACCGCAGATGCGAGAAATGGGTCACAATTGTGAACTGTGTCCCCAGCCTGCTATAGTCGCAAGTGCGACAAAAACATCGTAAATGCGATCTCCCATCCAAACCGCAAATGCGACCAAAGGTTCGCATTTGTGAACATGTCTAAGCCTAGGGCTCAGTCACAAATACGCCCAAGCCATCGCAAATGCGAATCACGGAATGTCCACAATTGCGAAGACTACCCTGCTCAGTCCCCCATCGCAATTGCAAGCTCAACTTTGCAAAAATGGAGTTCTCATTTGTGAACAGGTCTTCACAATTGCGAGACCTGCAACCCAGCACCAGAACTGAAACACACCAACAGTCCTTACACTACCCAAACTCATCTGAAACACGTTCGAAACTCACTCGAGCCCCTCGGACTCAAAACAAACATGCACACAAGTGTAATAACATCATACCAACTCGCTCGCGTGATCAAAACATCAAGATAACAGCTAAACTACAAATTAAACATCAAAAAGAATAAAATTTCAAAGGAAAACTTAAGAACATCTAGAATCACAACTAAGCGTCTAAATCCTATCAAACCAACTCCGATTTGCACCACATTGTGCAGACAAGTTTCAAATAGCAAAACGAACCTATACCAAGTCTCAAAATAAAAATCTGAATCCGTTAACCATAAGTCAACCTACAGTCAAACCTACGTAATTTCCAAGCTTTCAAATTGTTAACTTTCATCAAAATAAGTCAAATCAACCTAGGGACCTCCAAATTCATTTACGAGCATAGGCCCAAGTCTAATCATAATACAGACCTACCAAAATTGTCAAAATACCAATTTAGAGTCGTTTACGCAAATTGTTGACCTTGGTCAGCTATAGCCTCAATTTTAGTCAAAATTTCTATTTTCTTTAAAATTTCACATAAAAGCTTTTCAAAAATAGATACGGACCACTCACGCAAACGAATAAACATAAAAAAAATACGAAAGTAAAGGCTAGTACTCAAAACAACCTTTAGATCATCATAGATATAGGCCAAATTCTTTCATAATCGAGCTCTTAGGTCTCCAAAATGATAAAGAATTAAAAAAACACAAAACTCGGCTTTTATACTTTTCTGAAAGTTCATAGTACTGATCGCCCTTGAAGAGTGTTAACTAAAATTGCAAAGTGCGGCTGCACTTTGGCCCGAAAAAGGGAGGGTTTCAGGGGCTGAAGCTGCAGGTTGCTGTCCACAGTTGTATCACACTCTGGTAGTGTTGGACACAAACTGCAACATTTCAAATATCCAATTTTTCTTATCTTGATCAAAATGTGCTGAAACTCGCCTGAACCGCTTGGGTCCTAACCCAAACATCCTGACAAGTTCAAAAATACTATAAGAATCAATCCAAGTTCTCAAAATATGAATCAAAATATAACTACTAGAATCGAGGGGTAAGGTTGCTACTGAAATTCTTTAAACTTTCAAATTACATGCAATGGTGCCGAAACACTTACGAGTCTCTAGGGGTCCAAACTACAAGTACCCGTAAGTCAAATAATTATATAAACTTATGAGAAGTCTCAAATTAAGGAATGGTGCACTCGAACTCAAAAGACGAGTTGGATTGTTATATTCTCCACCCCTTAAATAAACGTTCGTGTGATAACCCCCAGGTCGTTCAGAGTTCTAGCTTCCTTATTATGATTTGAGATCATTCGTAGTGCTATTTGATGATTTGTAACTTGTGTGCATGGTCTGCGTCGATTTTTGAAAAGTCTAGATGTAAATTTTTAAAGAAAATATAATCTTTGACTTTGAAAGTGGCTAGAAATGGACACGGTTAATATTTTTGGTAAATGACCTCGAATCGGTGTTGTGACGATTTTGTTGGTTCATATAATATTTTAGATTTGTGCACATGTTTAGTTGGAGTCCCGGGTGATCCGAGGCCATTTTGGCACTTTATGTAGAAAGTTGGAAATTTGAGTTTGAACTTTGAAAAATCTTGAATTTTGGCGATTGATTCTTGATTCTATATGTTATTGTGATGATTTGAGCTTACGAGCGAGTTCACTTGATGTTAATAACTCATGTAAGTGTTCATATTGGAGCCCAAGGGGGTCAGGTGAGTTTCAGATAGGTTAGGGACTGTGTTGGAAAAGCTGAAGAGTTGTTGGTGTTGCTAGGTTGCAGATTTTGCCTTTGTGATGATCTATTCGCAAATGCAAGCCTTAGATTTATGAGATCTTTCTCGCATTTGCGATACTAGGTAGGAGATGGAAGCTTCACTTTTGCGAAGCTTAGTTCGCATCTGCGAGTGGTCCAGCCTTCACATTTGTGAAGTTCTTATCGTAATTGCGACTTTGGGAGTAGGGACTCCTTCATTTTTGCAAAGCTGAGTCCGCATTTAGGGATATCCTAGGTTTGCATTTGCGATCACTTTATCTCATATGCTATATTGGAAGCTCAGGGGGTGGTTCACAATTGAGACATCTATTCGCATTTACGGATGTCACAATTGCGAACAAGATTTCGCAATGCGATACCTGTAGCTGGGAAAAAGGTCTCGAGACTTTGTTCATTTTACTTCATTTTTGAGACCTAGACTCCACATAGAGGCGATTTTGGAGAGAAAATTCTTCTCAACTTTATAGGTTAGAAATCTTAACTTGCTCTTGTTGTATTTTCATTATTTTTCATGAATTTTCACTGTCAAATCTAAGATCTCATAGAGTAGGAATTGGGATTTTGGGTAGAAATTAAAAGTATTATTAAATTGGGATTTATACCTCAATTGAGGTCGGATGTCTTAACAAATCATATATTTGGACTAGAGGTGAATAATTAGTCAGGATTTTGTCTTAATTTCGGATTTTGACCACGTGGGCCTGAGTTAACATTTTGTTGACTATTCCAATTATGTTAAGGATCAAACCTTTTTCGTACGGGGTAATTTCTAAAAATACCTTTTGTCAGCCTTTTCATCGATAGAGACATCACCCGACCAAAGACAATGTCCCATGTTTTGACTAATTTGATCAAAATTTGATTAGATTCGGGTGGTTTGGAGGCTTGTTCTAAAGGAAAAGCCGTGTTGGATTGTGGGTCTTGTTCCAAAAGAGGTAAGTATCGTGGTTAACTTTGATTTGAGAGAATTAGGATATGATTGGTCTATTTTCTATATGATCTATGTGTGGGGACGACGTATATGCATGGTGACGAGTGTATATGTGTTGTCATGGGTTTAAGCATGCTGGGTGTATCACTGTATTTCACATATTTAATTATACTATGTATTACTTAATTCATGTTTTTACTTGTTAGGTGCTCTTCCTTGATGCATATTTTACTTGATATATGTGTCTTCACTTGTTACATGTTCTTAATTATTACATGTTCTGGCTTATTTCATACCTTTAGTTATTGTACGCCTTTATTTGTTACATGCTCTTACATGTTATTAGATTGATGCTTTTACCTGTCTCATGCCTTTACTTGCCTTACTTCCTTTACTTGTTTCTTGTTTCACTCTACCATGTTATATCTAATTGTGTGATCTTTAGATTTTTCTCGTATTTACGACTTGTTGAAGTTCTTGTAGACATATATTGTGAGGATGTTTTATGAACATTGAATTGTTTGACCTTCTTTGTTCGTGTTCGTGTTTTCTTGGTGAATTATGCGTTTTGGTTTTCTTTTATATTATGTTGTGAGATTTGTCGTATTTAGTAGTTATTGAGAATTTTCAAATGAATTGACATTGGGATCGGGTTAAGCACCACAACGATATTGTTATTGATACTGGGATCGGGTTACGCACCACAACGGTTTTCTTATTGATATTGAGATCGGGTCTCACGCCATGACAATATTGTTATTGATATTGGAATTGGGTTGCATGCTGCAACGGTATTATTATTGATATTGGGATCGGTTGTACACCGTAATGGTATTGTTATTGATATTGGGATCGGGTTGTGCACTACAACGTAAAGGATGTCATGTAGTTGTTCTTGGCTGTTATGATCCATTACCGTGTTGTGATACGAGGTTGTGAGGTGATATTATTCTTGGGCCCTCTGTTATCCACTTCCTTATTCTGTTCGTTATGTAGTTATTTGTTTCTCTATATTATTATTACTTTTCTGATTATTACTCGTACAGGTTTATAGTGAGTGTCTTGCCATAGCCTCGTCACTACCTTGTTGGTTAGGCTCGATACTTACTGAGTACAGGGGTCGGTCGTACTTTTCTACACTTCTGCACTTCTTGTGCAGATCATGGTGTTGGTCCTAGGAGCGTTCAGAGGTGATTGCTCAGACCTTTCCCGGGAGACTTGAGGTAGTGCTGCTTGGCATTCAGAGACCCTATAGTCCCTTTCCTATCTTTATTTACTGTTTATTGTATCAGAAAGTATTGTATCTTTCATTGCAAACTTGTATTTAGCATTACTAGTGGCTCATGTACTTGTGACACAAGATTCTGGGGATATTCTTAGATACTGATGGTTGTAGACCTATGATACATTTTTTGCACTTTCACTCTTTTATCATTGTTACTATGTCTTTAGCTGTTAATCTGCTTTAGTTATTGCGCTAATGTTGGCTTGCTTAGCAAGCGGATTCTAGGTGCCATCACGACCCCATGGTTAGGATTTTAGGTCGTGACAAGTTGGTATCAGGGCCCAAGATTGAATAGGTCTCACGAGTCATGAGCAAGCTTAGTATAATCTTGAGGATCGGTACAGAGATGTATATACTTATCTTCTAGAGGATATAAGGCTTTAGGAAGCTTCACTGTCTTTTTTTCTCTATCACGCAACTCTATTCTATCATTAAGATTGAATTATTCATCTCTTATTCTCTCACAGATGATGAGGAAACGTACCTCCTTTGCAACTGATAAGAAGCCAGAGCCCCAGATTATACCCACTACCATGGATAGGGGCCAGGTTAGAGACAGAGGAAGAGGCAGAGCACATCCTAGAGCACGTGCAAAGACACCCATAGTCGAGCCTCAGATAGTAGAGGATGATGAGATCCTACTTTAGACCGAGCTAGTGGGACCAACTCAGGTCCCAAAGAGGTTCATTGCTACCCCAGTGCTTCAAAACGCCTTAGTCCTCATGGTTGGCTTTATGGAGAGTATGACTTAGGCCAGTGTGTTTCATGTGGCACCAACCATTTCTCAGGTCGGGGGAGGAGTTCAAACTCCCTCTACTCACACTCCAAAGAAAATGGACCATGGTTATCAGTCCCTAGCACTACCAATTGCGGCGGTTTGGCCTATAATTGTTACGCACCCCGGGGACAGACCCATGATGTTAGCTGATGAGCTGAAAAGGTTGGATAAGTTCACCAAGTTGTTTCCCCATAACTTTAGTGGTGCACTTTCAGAGGATTTCCAGGACTTCTTGGACTGTTGCCGTGAGATTTTGCTCATCTTGGGAATGGTGGAGTCTAATGGACTTGATTTCACCGTCTTTTAGATGCGTGGTTCCCCCAAGATGTGGTGGCAGGTTTATGAGCTGGGCAAGCCAGCGGGATCACTTCCTCTCGCATGGGCTCAATTCTCACAGTTGTTCTGGAGAATGTTTATTCCCTTCACTTAGAGAGAGGAGTTGCACAGTCAAATCGAGCGCCTATAGTAGGGTAGCTCGACCGTTCCTCAATACAAGACTAGATTTGTTAATTGTCTCACCATGAAGGTATCCTGATCCCTACTAAGAGGGAGAAGGCATGGACGTTTATAGAGGGTCTTACATATGGCATCAGACTTCAGATGGCCAGAGAGACCGAGATCGAGATTTTTTTTACTCAGGTAGTAGAGACCGCCGGGATGATTGAGCGCATTAGAGACCAGGCGAGAGAGGTGAACTCTAATTAGAGGCCCCATAATTTTGGAGGATTCAGTGGTTCCTCGTTTGGAGGAGGGGGGGTTCTTTTGGTAGAGGCCATCTATTAGGCCGGTATAGTCAGCACTGCAGGTCAAAAAGGTACATCAGGCAGCCACAATGCTTATGGATCTCGTTCTGAGCAGCTAGCATTTAGTGCACCTTCAGCTCCCACTAGTGCAATGCCGATTAAGAGCTATTATAGTGGTCATTCAGGCCGTCAGGGTCAGTCTCAAATTCAGAAGCCACACCAACCGAGGGGCTATTTTGAGTACAGAGACACGGGTCATATTAGGAGTTATTATCCTAGATTACATGGCAGCATGCCACAATAGGGTACTCGTGCCATGATTCCAGCACCACTTGCTTCACCACCCACCTAGCCAACTAGAGGTAGCGGTCAGGTGGCCCGAGGTGGAGGCCAATAAGTGAGAGGTCATCCTAGAGGTGGAAATAGGTTGGTGGGGCTCAATCTCGTTGTTATGCATTTCCGGGTAGGCCCGAGACGAAGTCGTCCGATGTAGTTATTATAGGCCTTATCTCAGTCTATCATAGAGATGCTTATGTGTTGTTCAATCCAGGTTCTACATATTCTTATGTGTCTTCATATTTTGCTTCACATTTGAGTATGCCGCATGATTCTCTTGATGTGCCTGTTTCAGTGTCTACACCGGTTTGAGATCTCACAGTAGTTGATCAGATGTACCAGTCTTGTGTTGTTACTATTAATTGTTTTGATACTATAATTGATCTTTTGTTGCTGAATATGGTGGATTTTAAGGTCATTCTTGGGATGGATTGGTTGACCCCATATCACGTTATCTTGAATTGTCATGCCAAGACTACGACGTTGGCTATACGGGGTTGCCTAGATTATAGTGGAAAGGGACCCTCGATCATTCCACTAGCACGGTGGTTTCATATTTGAAAGCTCAACATATGACTGAGAAGGGGTGTCTAGCATATTTGGCTTCTATCCGAAACTCTAGTGTGGAGGTTCCTCATATGGATTCGATATCGATTTTGAGGGATTTCCCAGAGGTGTTTCCTATATATTTGCTTGGTATGCCACCCGAAAGGGATATTGAAGTTTGCATTGATTTGGCCACTTAACCTATTTCTATTCCACCATACCATATGGCTCTAGCTGAGTTTAAGGAATTGAAGGATCACTTGCAGGATTTTATTAACAAAGGATTTATTAGACCGAGCATCTCACCTTGGAGTGCCGGTGTTTTTGTTAAGAAGAAGGACAGATCGATGAGGATGTGCATTGACTATTGATAATTGAACAAGGTTATTATCAAGAACCAATATCCACTGCCCATGATTGATAATTTATTTGACCAGCTTCAGGGTGCCAATGTGTTTTTCAAGATTGATTTGAGATCTGGTTAACATCAGGAAAAGATTAGGGCATTAGATGTCCCTAAGATAGCTTTTAGGACCCGCTATGTTCAGTATGAGTTATTAGTATTGTCATTTGGTTTGACCATCGGCAACCTTCATGGATTTGATGAACCGAGTGTTCAAACCTTATTTGGATTCCTTTGTGATTGTCTTCATTGATGATATTCTGGTTTACTCCCGTAATAGGGAGGAGCATGAGCAGCACCTACAGATTGTACTTCAGACTTTGAAGGATTGTCAGCTATATGCCAAGTTTTCAAAGTGTGAGTTCTGGCTGGACTCTTTTGCCTTCTTGGGTCATGTTGGGTCTTCTGATGGTATAAAGGTGGATTCTAAGAAGATTGAGGCAGTTCAGGATTGGCCTAGACTTACTTTAGCTACAGATATTCGGAGCTTCCTGAGTTTGGCGGGCTACTATAGCCAATTCGTGGAGGGTTTTTCATCTATCTCAGCCCCATTGACCAAGTTCACTCAAAAGGACGCTCCATTCAGATGGCCTGACGATTGTGAGGAGAGCTTTCAGAAGCTCAAGACTGCCTTGACTATAGCCCAGTGTTGGTATTGCCCATAGGTTTGGGTTCTTACACTATGTATTATGATGCATCACGTATTGGACTTGGCGCAATATTGACGCAGGATGTTAGAGTGATTGCTTACACGTCTCGTCAGTTGAAGGTCCATGAGAAGATTTACCCTGTGCATGATTTAGAGTTAGCAGCCATTCTTTACGTACTCCAGATTTGGAGGCATTATTTATACGGCATGCCATGTGAGGTCTACACCGACCATCAGAGTCTCCAACAAATATTCAAGCAAAATTATTGATGGTGGATTAAGAAGAAGGATATTGTCGGACATGTCTCTCGGTATTTGAATTGTCAACAGGTGAAGTACGAACATCAACTCGATGGTTTGACTTAGAAGTTGGTGATATCGGAGTAGAAGTGGGAGCCATCACTACTACCCTCTGTGGTAGGCTTACCACATACCTTGAGGAAGTATGATGTCGTTTGGCCCATTGTGGACCAGTTGACCAAATCCACACATTTCATTCCGGTGATGACTTCCTACTCTTCAGAGTGGTTGGCTCAGATTTGCATTAGGGAGATTATTTGCCTGCATGGTGTGCCAATTTCTATCATTTCAGACCATGACACACAATTCACTTCACACTTTTGGAGGGATGTGCAGCGTGAATTGGGCACGCAAGGTGAGATGAGTACTGTATTTCATCCTCAGACGAACGGGTAGTCACAGTGGACCATTCAGATTTTGGAGGATACGCTGAGGGCATACATTATTGATTTCGGAGGTAAGTGGGACCAATTTCAACCTCTAGTGGAGTTTACCTGTAACAACAACTATCGGTTGAGTATCTAGATGGCTCCATATGAGGCCTTATATGGGAGACGATGTCGTTCTCCGGTTGGTTGGGTTGAGCCTACTAAGGCTAGATATGGGCACATATTTAGTTCGTAATGCTTTTTAGAAGGTGAAATTGATTCAGAAGTGGATTCGTACACCACAATGGCAAAAGAGTTATGCTGATAGAAAGGTTCGTGATGTGGCTTACATAGAGGGTGAGAAGGTTCTTCTCTGACTTTCTACTATGAAGGGTGTGCTGCAATTTGGGAAGAAGGGCAAGCTGAGCCCGAGGTTTATTGTCAGGACCCCAGAATCCCACCGGTGGTAGTCGTGATGGCACCTAGTCTCTGAGACTAGGTAAGCCTCACGAGGATATGCCAGAAATAACGACCAAGAACATGAGATAAAGATGATAAGTCTCATAATAACTTCAATGCAGAATCACAATACAATATTACCAAAACCCGGTGAGACTGAGTCATAGACTCTATCGAAATGTACTAAAATCTCTAATATAACACTGTCTGATAATAGGATAAACAGTAATAAGCAAATGGCGGAAGGTGACTCCGAGGCTTGCGAGCGTCAGGTAGGTATACCTTGAAGTCTCCAGCAGTAACTGAATGATCACTAGCGTCCGGCATGAGCAGATGTAATTGGATCTGCACAAAAATGTGCAGAAGCGTAGCATGAGTACACCACAATGGTACGCAGTAAGTATCAAGCCTAACCTCGGTAGAGTAGTAATGAGGCCAGGTCAAAACACCTACTAGGTCAAGAAAAACTAAACAGAGTATAGTGTATTCTAATAATAGAAAACGAGGAAATGACTGAAAATAAAGCAGTATACTAATGGAAACTAACAACGGAAATTTAAGGCGGTAAAGACAACAAAATGAGCACATGAATAGATCAACAAGTAATCCAATATGGACCAATGCAAGTAAGACAAATGAAGAATTAACAAGAACTCTCCAACCAACAAGTTTTTTTTAATATAGAAAGTACAACAAGAATTACAAATGAGGTGCCACGCCTATCACATTTCACAATCTCAATCACAATATTTTCTTATAACACCGTGTGAGCCGTACATTTAGATATTTTTGAAATTATTTTTCGCGAAATACTCCAGAACCCTTATATCGCCACGTGGCTTCAAGTAATTCCTTTACTAACAATACGCAAATGAATCCCACCTTATGTCGCCACATGTACATAAACTCCTATCGTTATACCCCCCCCTCCCATGCGCATCAATATCACAACACATTAATAACTCGCACACATGTGCCCATGTGCCACAACTTGCCAAAATCTACAATATCAAAGTGATGACAACATATAGCCATAGCTCAACCACAATGTGTACAAGAATCACAATAATAACAAAATGAATTGACAAATAGTCAACAAGGAAAGATATCTCAACAATCAACAACTTCAACCTCAATATAATAATAGCTTCACAACTTCAACATCAATAATCCAACAAGAAGATATTTCGACGAATAACAACTTCAAGTAAGAGTAATTCAACAATAAGAGAGGTAACAAGACAATAACAGAAGTAACAACTTCAGCTAAAGCATGTAAGAGCAAACATAACAATAAAAGATAGAACAAGTGCTAACAACATCAAATAGAGCATGTGAGAGTAAATTTAACAATGAGAGGTATAACATGTTACGACAAATTCAATTAAATGCATGGAAGAAGTCTAAAAGTCTAAACCGGTCAAAATACCACGTATAGCCCGTGTACGCACTCGTCACCTCGTTTACACTTCTTCCACATAATACAAATAACACAATCAACCCAAATCCTAAGAGGTAGTTTCCCCTCTCCCCACAAAGTTAGACATGATACTTATCTCAACTAGGCCAAATCAAACCTCGAAAATAGCTTTTTCCGTAAAATTCACCTCCGCATGGCTTAAATATAAGCAAAAATGACTTAATATCATCAAACAATGCAAGGGAAACCAATTACAATAGACAAAGCTATGGTACGGCCCGAGATAGCCAACACACGCTTTGGATGTCAACTGAGGGCTACTATTGCAATTGGGAGGCTATGTGTGTAATTTACTATCAAATGCAGATTATTACAGGTAATTGGAGGCTATACTTGTAAAAATTGACTACACTTAGCTCCTTAAAATTAGCTTAGGGGTACTTGGATCATTTGTAGCCAAATACCCACTCTAGTATAAATAAACCTTAAGGTTTTTATTTTAGGTAGACTTGATGAATGATAAATTGCATACATGCAAGTTTCACACTTTATACTTATGTTTTAATTAATGCATTTATATTTATGCTTTTAATTCATTTATTGCTTTCATTAGTGCTAAATTAGTCTTAGTTGGTGATCAATTAATAGTGAATGTTTAATTGCTTTATTACTTTATTCGGGTTTTCAAGAGCTGCCAATCTCTTGAGGGTTTGGTAGCTTAGAGTTACAATTGATTGAGTTCCTAGAGGTAATTAGGCTTCATATCCTAATTGATTCTTGTTTTTCCAATCAATTGTAGGTCAAGCTCTTATTTTTATAGCTTAGGACTACAATTGATGGAGTTCATAAAGCTAATTAAGCTTCATATCCTAATTAGTTTTGTTCTTCTAATTAATTGTAGCTTTAACTCTTATTTTTTGATTCTGCATATTTTACTATATCGGTATTTTCATTCATAGTCTTAATCATCTGGGTATCAGAGGGAAAGTTTTGGATTGTTCTATCAATGCTTAGGCTCTTCCTTTTGATTATCATCTAATCTGAAAATCAACCAAAAAAAGAAAAAAATGGAAAAATCCCAAAATAAGAATTGTTACTGTTCGTGCGTTGATTTGGTTGCCAGAAATAGAAATATAGGTTTGTTCTTCACTGTTTCATTGGAATTCCTTGTTCTCACTATCGATTTTGGTTCTGAAAATTTGTGATTTCTTCATTATCTGATTTGGAACTACTAATTTGAGCTGAAATTCGAAATTAGTCTTGAATCTGAGCACAAATATTTGAAACCCGTCTGTTCCGAGTTCGTCGAAGAAGTTGGGTAGCGTTCAAATCTAAAATTAGGGTTCGACTTCATTTGGGGGTTCGAAATTGCTAGAACGAATTTGTGGATATGAAATTGAAGGTTTGATATCGTTTTGAAGCTGGTTGCTAGGGTTTTTGTTCAGAAATTTCGAACTAATTTGACGGAGAAGACGACCTAGGGCTCCGTTGATTTCGTGAAAATTGAGTCAAATTAGCTCCTGGGATTTGTTCATACTGTTGTTGGGAAGTCATATCTGAAATTTTAAGTTCGATTTGATGACGGATTGAGGGAGAATCGAATTCTCTGCCATCGAAGCTCGAAGAACTTCGACGAACAGCTGCGATTTCTGGAATTGAGTTCTTGAAGCTATTGCGTAGTCTACGTAACGTCTCTATACATCGACTCATAGCTGATTCCAATAATTCATCATTGAAGATGGCACAGGTTTGATTTCTGAAGTTTAACCTTAGTTCTTCTGAAAGTTGAAGGAATTTGAGTTGATTATCTGTGCGTGAACTGAATTTTGTCTTTGTATCTACTGATTGGGACGAATGTGATAATGATAAATCACTTTAGTGTCCTGTTGCTATAGTCGAAGTTTGAACTAATATCTTCTGAAGTCCTGCTGTGATTCATGGTTGTATCTGCTGAAATTCCTTGTTGATTAGCTGCTATAGTTTGAAGGTTAGAGGGAAACTTGGTTAAACACTTCATTGTTGACCTGAATTTCCATATTGTAGCTTGGTATTGAAGTTGTTTGAAGCTGCATTGGTGTTAAAGTTAGTGGTATTGGTGCTGAAATTAAAGGGTGTTCTTGCTACGACCGTAAAGACGTTGATAGTGACTATTGCTGTTCAAGTTTTAATTGAGAACTGTTCATCGAAACGAACGTCAATTCATTCGTCGCAACGATTCAGGTTTCATTTCTGAGCTTGAACTTCGTTGTTTCTGAAAGTTTGAGGAGAATTTTTGTTAAGTTGTGAGTCTCTTTGGGCTGGTAATTCTGTTTAGGATCTCGGAATTAGAATTGAAATTCATCCTTGATTGCTGGGATTCCAAACTGGCATTGAGTGAAACTCTGTCTCTAAATTCTCTGATAATTGTTTGTTGAGGTCGATATTAAGAGTGTGTGAGTTGTTCAGAAGCTGAGTTAAAGATTACCATTGTTGAGAGATGGAAGTTGAAGGGAGAATTCGAACCATTTGTTGGTTAGTTCTTTGGAACCAGTTACTGAATTTCTGAGTTGGTTTCAGCTGTATTTTTTCACACAGCTTAACAATTTTGCAGCCATGTATGAAGTTCTATTGTCTTGTGATTAATCTGCTGCTAAGAAAATTGTTGTGTCCATGAGTAGCTTGGTTGAATATCTGTGCGTCTTTGTCGAAGTGAATGGAGTTGAATTGAAGATTGTCACAGCTGGTTTGAAAGCATTTCTGCACTGTTGAGCTCCAGTTAAGCTGCAAATCTGCAGCACGTTATTCAAAATTGGACTGCTGTTTTTTCTGCACTGTTTCTCCATATAGTTTCAGCTACATTTTCTGCATCTTTGAGCAGTATTTTGAGTGCAATTTCTGCACTGTTTTGAGCTTGGTTTGACAGAAATTTGGAATCAGTTTTGAGCTGTAAGTTTCCTTCAGTTGCAGCTGTATTTAACAGAAGTTCTTTGCACTTTTTTGAGGAAGAACACCAGAAGAAATTTCAAGTAACAGCTGCAGTTTGCTGTCCAGTTAATCTGCTGAAAATTTCTGCCTTGTTTCTGCACTGTTTGAGCAGAAAATTCTGCATAGTTGAGTATAAACCTCAGTTTGGGACAGTACTTGAGCTGCAACTTCACAGTAAATCTGCACCAACAAACACTGCTAGTTTTGTTACCTGTTCAGTTCTGAAATTCCTGCTCTGTTCCTGCAATTTTGGACATCAGTTGCACATCTGCAGATTAATTTTTCCCAGCTGTTTCGGTTGTTCAATAGAAGTGCAGTTTACAGTGGTTTCAAGTGTAATTCAGGTTTAGGGAATGCTCAGGAAACTTCAGAAACTAGGAGCTACAGTGGTCGCACAATTTTACCAAGAAACTCTGATTGTTAACTCTAAATTAGTTTCAGTTTTCTGTCAACTTCTTTATTGTTAACTCTAAACTAGTGTAAACTTGATATTAGTTCATATTAAGTTTACACAAAGTTCTTTGTGTGCTTAATTTTGTTTCGTGCCAATTGTTTCGTGCTTTTATCTTTTAATTTCATTGTGAATTGCTTGGTTCAAGTCCGTTTGTATTTAATTGTCCGTCCTTGTGAAGACGCAACTTCCGCTCCACGCTCAAGACGGTTGGAACTTGTTGTGAAACCTTGGGACTTAAGTTTGCTAGCAATTTTGACATTCACTACTTGAGCGGAAAAAGGCAACAATGAATAGGACTTTGAGCACGCAAAAGCCAATTGGTGCAAAGTGTGATACACGAGGGTTGAGCGACATCGAGTGAGCTTGGTGAGGACTTTACTACTAATTTGTTTGCTCGTTTTGTAGGTATCATGGAGGACGGACAAAATTCTGGTCCTAATGGTGATCCAAGGAGTGAGACTCCGATGCATGAAGTTATATCTATACTTTATGATATAGGTCATAAGGTTACCAATATTACCATATGGCAACACCAAACAGATGCAAGGTTGAATTCCTTGATAGAGGAATCTCACTTGAGGCAACAAGGAAGGAAGCGGAGTATGACGCTTACTAATTCCTCTACTACACCCTCTCCTTCACAAGTGCGACAAATGCTTCAAAGGGAAAATTTGCAACACAACCAAACTAACCAAAGACCACAAAACTTACCAAGGCAACCACAATCACCAAAAGGACCTTATTTTCCTCTACCAAACTATCGACCACCTACCCACTACCAACCTCCAACATCACATCACCCATCACAAGTACCTCATCTACAACCTTCTCAAATTCCACCACAAGTTTACACTCCACCACCACAAGTACTACCAAAGAGGGACAATCTCCCTCCTCCACCACTCATATTACCTCAAGAGCCTCGAATGGTGAACAACCCACTTTTTTAACATGATCAAGAGGACATCTTGAATGAGTTGGACAACATCCAACAAGCTTTCAATGACAAATATAGGAGGGATGAAGTGAACCAAAGGGGAAGAGGCCAAATGAGTTTGAGAACATCCTTGAAAAATGCAAAGAGAAAAAGTAAGGATAAGAGACAAAATAAAGAGAGAAGTGAGGGAGAGAAAAGTGACAACTCTAGAGTGAAAAAATGAGAGAACGTGTGGAGTGAAGTGAGTGAGTTGTCACAAGAAAAGAGTGAAGAGCTTGAAAAGAAAACGAGAGAAAAGAAAAAGGGAAAACAAAAAGAGTGAGGATTTTCCTTATTCTAATGCTAATAACCTTTCTTCTTTCTCTAGTTGTTTGTATCTCGTGAAGGGACTTTTGGAGACGAACCATCAAGTGAAGTTCAGTCCACTTTGAAGAGCTTGGAAAGAAGATCTATCTACCTTTTCGAGAGGACTTATGGAATTAAATGAGGAAGTGCAAGGTAAAGAGAATTTCACTTTAGAAGAGCTTCAAGGTAAAACAGCTTATCCTTCTACTCGTGATACTTTAGTTGATAGTGGTAACACTTTGAGTTTGAAAGATAGCTATGACATTGATGAGTTGGATACTTCTTTATCTTGTAATGAGAAAAATAGTTATGGCTTGCAACTACCTAGGAGTTCTTGTGCATTATTGGATGATTCTAGTTCTTTTTTTAATGACTCCTTAGCTAGTGATGTGCGTGATGTTGAATCTTATGATACCCCACCTTTATGGGATGATGCATGTGATGATTCTTTTGACTCCACTTTAACTTTGTTCGAAGAAATGAGTCAAGAAGAATGTGTTGATGATTCTTTTGATTCTCTTTTCATTCCTTTGGCAAAAATATTCAACGTTTATGGTGAAATGCGCAAATGTGAGTGTGGAGATGCCTTTTTGGAGAGTGAACAAGTTACTTACAATGACATAAATATAAAAGAAGAAAACTTCCATTTGTATTCCAATGAGTTGACTTCTCTTGTATTTGATCTTGATGACTCTTATGCATATTTATGTGATGATTTTGTTGAGTGTGAAAAGGAAAGTAACGTTTTTGATGCTAGCACTAGTATTAATCACTTTACTTATCTTATTCCTATATTTGAAAGAACATTCTTGTTGGATTTTGCTAATGTTTCTATGAGAAAAGCGAAGAATGTTTCTTTTGGTGTATTGAATGATCATTTTTGGCAAAAGAACCTAATTTTATTGATTATTTTGTGAAGGTTCAACAAGAAAAAGTTGCTAAGGGTAAGGAAAGACTTGAACTAACACTTTGGCATATTATTTGTCAAGAGCTTTTTCTATTGTCTAAAAGCAAGAACAGTATGTACATTTGGCTTATGCTTATCTTGTGTTTATCTAAGGCCATTGAGGTAACTCTTAATTTTGAGTATTGTGATATTTTTTATATGATGATTCATGATGAGCTTGACATATTTCTTAAGTTGTCATGTGAAGTTGTTGGAAATTATGTAGATATTTAGGAATTAAAATTTTTGTTTGGCCCTGAAGTTGTTTTTTATCATGGTGAAGTATCTTTTCTTTGGATTGGAGAGTATGATTTTTATTGCTTCTTATGACACTTGGTTATACCATAAAAGTGTGCACTTTGTTGAGGATTTTACAAGATTGTGGTTTTGTTGGAAGCATGAAACTTTACGCTCTCTTAATTCTTCTCATGAGTATTATTTTTCTTATAGTCAAGTTTGTGTCATTTGTGTTGGAGATGTGTTCTTTCTAAATTATGACACTTGGCTATATCATAAGAGTGTCACTTTTGAGTGCAAGATTGTGATCTTCGATCTTTTAGCTTGGACATACAATGCTTTGATTGTGATTGGCTTGGTACTTATGTTTGCCCCTTTCTTAGTTTTGCAAGGTCCAAATTCGAGGACGAATTTCTTTCGGGGGGAGGTACGGCCCAAGATAGCCAACACGCGCTTTGGATGTCAATTGATGGCTACTATCGCAATTGGGAGGCTACGTGTGTAATTTGCCATCAAATGAAGATTACATCTAATTGGAGGCTATACTTGTAATAATTGACTACACTTAGCTCCTTAGAATTAGCTTAGGGGGTATTTGGGTCATTCGTAGCCAAATACCCACTCTAGTATAAATAGCGCTTAAGGCTTTTATTTTAGGTAGACTTGATGAATGATAAACTTGAAGACATGCAAGTTTCACACTTTATCCTTATGTTTTAATTAGTGCATTTATATTTATGCCTTTAATTCCTTTATTGCTTTCATTAGTGCTATATTAGTCTTAGTTGGTGAGCAATTAGTAGTGAATGTTTAATTGCTTCATTACTTTATCCGGGTTTTCAAGAGTTGCCAAACTCTTAAGGGTTTCATAGCTTAGGGTTACAATTGATTGAGTTAATAGAGGTAGTTAGGCTTCATATCTTAATTGGTTCTTGTTCCTCCAATCAATTGTAGGTCTAGCTCTTATTATTATAGCTTAGGGTTACAATTGATTGGGTTCATAGAGGTAATTACGATTCATATCCTAATTAGTTTTTGTTCTTTTAATTAATTGTAGGTCTAACTCTTATTTTTTGATTTTGCGTATTTTGCTATATCTGTGTATTCGTTCATAGTCTATAACTCTGTATCAAGCTATGATCTTTATACAATTCTCCAAAAGTCAACAAAAAGTCAACAAAAGTCAAACCCGGGCTGCCTAGTCAAAATCCGGGGCCAAGGGTAGAATCTGATTACCCATAACCCCACGAGTCCATATATGTGTTCTGTTTTCAAATCCGAGTCCAAATCAACTCTCAAAATCCAAATTTTCATTATTCAAAACTTTGACAAAAATAAAATTTCCTCTTTGATTTTCATAAATTTGATGCTAAATCGAAGATATAATCATGAAAAATAGTTGGAAATTGATTTGAATCACTTACCAAAATATTTGTAGATGAAAATACCCTCTCTAAATCGCCTTCTACCGAGTCTAGGGTTCTAAACTGAAAGGATATGAGTTGAAATCCCCACTTTCCAACCTTTTTTTCAGTTGCAGATGTCGCAATTGCGGCACTGGGTTCACAATTGCGAAGAAAGTCTCACAATTGCGACTATTGACAGCCTAGGTGGGATGTCACAAATGCGACTTTAGCTTCGCATTTGCGAAGTCTGTCCCCATCGCGAATGCGATCCTACCCCGCTTATGTACTAGTCTGCAATTGCGACTCTGGCATCAGAAATGCGACACCTGAGACCCCCTACTAAGATCGCAATTGCGATGCTGATGTTCGCAATTGTGACACCTGAGGCATCAGCACACCAACAGTCCGATTCAGTTCAAAACCATTTCGCAACACGTCTGAAACTCACCCGAGCTCTCGGGGCTCCAAATCAAATACCCACACAAATCTAAAAATATCATACGAACTAGCTCACGCGATCAAAACACAAAAATAATATCTAGAACTACGAACCAGACATCAAAACACATGAATTTCAAATGAAAACTCAAGAACCTCTAGAATTGCAACCAAGAGTTTGAACCCTACCAAACCAACTCCAAATGACACTAAGTTTTGCAAACAAGTTCCAAATATATAAATGGACTTATTCCAAATTCCAAAAACAAATTCCGAACCCGATAGCCAATAAGTCAACCTAAAGGTCATACTTCGAAAAACTTCTAAACCTTCAATTGTCAACTTTCGGTAAAACATGTCAAATCAACATAGGGACATCCGAATTCGATTTCGGGCATACGCCCAAGTCCAAAATCACGATACAAACCTATTGGATCCATCAAAATACCGTTCCGGGGTCGTTTTCACAAAATTCAAACTTTGATTAATATTTCTAACTTATCTAAACCAAGAACCAAAGGGTCCAAATCATCTCAAAACCTTCCCAGAATGAAACTAACCAACCCTGCAAGTCATAAAATCCTAAATACATATGTTTAAAGTATCAAAAGGGGAATCGGGGCTCATATACACAAAACGCCTGATTGGATCGTTACATTTATTGGCCCATTTGAGATATTGGAGAGAGTTAGGGAGGTTGCCTATAGGCTTGAATTACCTCCTAGCCTACAAGGGGTACATTACTATTTTATATTTTATGCTTCGGAAGTACCATAAGGATAGGTCACATGTTTTAGACTTCAGCACGGTGCAACTTGAAGAGGATTTGACATATGAGGAAGAGCTGATGGCTATCATAGACCAGCAAGTTCGAAAGTTGAGATCTAAAGGAAAGTGCATTGGAGAGGTCACCCAACTAATGAGGTTATGTGGGAGTCGGAGTTCGATATGAGGAGTAGATAACCTCATCTTTTTACCAACCCAGGTACATTTTTATATTCGTTCGAGGACGAACGTTTCTTTAGAGGTGGAGAATGTGATGATCCGATATGTCATTTTGAGTTCTTGTTCCCTTTTTATGATTTGAGACATCTCGTAGTACTATTTGATGATTTATGACTTGCGTGCATGGTCCGTGTTGATTTCCGGAAAAGTCTAAATGTGAAATTTTAAAGAAAATATGATTTTTGACTTTGGAAGTGGTTAGAGTTGATCACGATCAACATTTTCGGTAAACGGCCTCGGCTCGATGTTTTGACGGGTCCACTAGGTTCGTATGATGATTTTGGACTTGTACGCATATTTTGTTGGGGTCTCGCGTTACCCAAGGCTATTTCGACGCTTTATGTAGAACGTTGAAAATTCGAGTTTGAACTTTGAAAAATCTTGAGTTTTGGCGATCGATTCTTGACTCTAGATGTTATTGTGATGATTTGAGCTTACGAGCGATTTGTTTAATATTATTGGGCTCGGGTGAGTTTCGGATAGGTTGCAAACTATTTTGGAATAGCTAACGAGTTCCTGGTGTTGCTGGGTTGCTGATCTCACATTTGCGAGGATCTGTTCGCAAATGCGAGCCTTGGATTTGCGAGAGCTTGCTCGCATTTGCGATTCTAGGTAGGGGATGGCAGCTTTGCTTTTGTGAAGCTTAATTTGCATCTACGAGTGGTCCAGCCTTAGCAGTTGCGACTACGTGGAAGTAGGGACAGCTTAGCATTTGCGATCATTGTATGGCATTTTCAATATTAGGAGCTCAATGCTGGTTCGCAATTGAGATCAGCTGTTTGAATTTGCGGACGATGCAATTGCGAACAAGAATACGCAATTGCGATACTTGAAGTTGGGTAAAAAGATTGGGATTTAGGGACTAAGCTCATTTTCCTCCATTTTTTGAGACCTAGACTCCACATAGAGGTAATTTTGGGAGCAAATTCTTGCCAACTTCATCGGTTAGCAATCTTAACTTGTTCTTGTCCAATTTCTATTACTTTTTCATGAATTTTCACTACCTAATCTAAGATTTTATAGAGTAGAAATTGAGGTTTTAGGGTAGAAATTAGGAATTTTGTAAAATTGAGAGTTAGACCTCAAATTGAGGTCGGATCTCGAAATAAATCACATATTTGAACTCAGGGGTAAATGAGTAATCGGGATTTGATCTTAATTTCGGATTTCGACCACGTGGTCTCGAGTTGACTTTTCTAATTATGTTAAATATCAAACTATTTTTGTATGAGGGTAGTTTGTAAAGCATGTTTTGACTTATTTTGAGCAATAATTAATTAGATTTGGGCGGTTTGGAGGCTTGTTCTAAAGAGAAAGCCATATTGGATTGTTGATCTTGTTCCAAAAAGAGGTAATTAACCTTGATTTAAGGGAATTAGAATATGATTGGTCTATTTGCTATGTGATCTATGTGTGGGGACGACGTATACGCAAGGTGACGAGTGTATATGTGTTGTCATGGACTTAAGCATGCGGGGTGTATCACTTTATTTCACGTCTTTAATTATACCATGTCTTACTTAATTCATGTTTTTACTTGTTAGGTGCTTTTACTTGATACATGTTTTACTTGATATATGTATCTTCACTTGTTACATGTCCTTAATTGTTACACATTCTAGCTTATTTCATACTTTAGTTATTGTACGCCTTTATTTGTTACATGCAATTACATGTATCAAATAGATGATTTACCCATATCATGCCTTTACTTGCCTTTTTGCCGTTACTTGTTTCTTGTTCACTCCCATGTTATATCATATTGTGTGATCTTTAGATTGTTCTCGTGTTTACGACTTGTTAAAGTTCCTGTTGACATATGTTTGACCTTCTTTGTTTGTGTTCGTGTTTCCTTGGTGAATTATGAGTTTTAGTTATTGAGACCGGGTTGCGCGCCGCAACGGCATTGTTATTGATATTGGGATCGTGTTTCGTGCTGCAACAGTGTTATTATTGTTATTGGGATCGGGTTGCACGCCACATCACAAAGGATGTCATGTAGTTGTTCTTGGTTGGTATGCTCCATCACCGTGTTGTGATACGAGGTTGTGATGTGATGTTATTTTGGGGACTTCTGTTATCTACTTCATTATTCCGTTCATTATGTAGTTATTCATTTCTCTATATTATTATAACTTTTATGCTTATTACTCGTATATGTTTATAGTGAGTGCCTTGCCATAGCCTCGTCACTACCTCATCGAGGTGAGGCTCGATACTTACTGAGTACATAGGGTCAATTATACTCATACTACACTTCTTATGCAAAACCCGATGTTGGTCCCAGCAGCGTTCAGAGGCAATTGCTCGGACATTTCCCAGGAGACTTGAGGTAGTGCTATTTGGCGTTCGCAGACCCCAAAGTCCCCTTCCTATCTTTGTCTATTATTTATATTGTGTTTTTATTGCATACTTGTATTTATCTCTATTAGTCATTCATGTACTTGTAACACCAGATTTTGCGGATAGTTTTAGACAACGATGGTTGTAGACCTATGATACGTTTTATGCACTTTCACTTATTTATCATTATTAATATGTCGTTAGCTGTTAATCTGCTTTAATTATTGTGCTAATGTTAGCTTTCCTAGCAAGCGAATGTTAGATGCCATCACGTCCCCATGGTTGGGATTTTGTGTCATGACAGTCCTCCTTGAATGGGTTTAAACATTTAGGCTGTCAAACAAGTGCAGGTGTCTGCGACGCATATCTGACTCGGGTTCCCAAGTCGTCTCCTTACTCGGTTGGTCCTTCTCTAAACTTTTCTGAAGTGATACCTTTTGAGTTTAGCTTTCGAACTTGCCTATCTACAATGGCCAAAGACTCATCCTCATAACCCAAGTTTTCATCCAATTATTGTATTGAAGTTCAAATTGTGCGACTTGTCCTCATTGTACTTCCAATGCATGGATACGTGAAATACCAAATGTACTTGCAATAGGCCAGGAGGTAAGACAAGCTCATAAACCACCTTTTCAACTCTCTGTAGAACCTCAAACGGGTTAATGAACCTCATACTCAACTTGCCTTCTTTTAAATATCATCACACCCTTCAAGGAGAAAACCTTTAATAGTACTTTCTCACCCTTCATGAAGACCACGTCACGAAGCTTCTTGTCCGCATAACTCTTTTTCATACTCTAAGTTGTGGAAAGCTCCTGAATTAACTCAAAATTTTCTAAGGTCTCTCTTTCTAAATCTATACCTAATAACCTAGCTTAATGAGGCTCCAGGCTCAAATAAACCGACTGAAGAATGATATTATCTATAATATAAAGCCTCATACGGTGCTTAGACTGGTAACCATTATTATAAGCAAACTTGGCCAAAGGTAAGAACTAATCCAATTGACCTCCAAAATTAATCATACATGCCCTTAACATGTCCTTGAGAATCTGGATAGTCCACTCGGACAGACCATCAACTTGTGTGTAAAAAGTTGTCCTAAGCTTAATCTGTGTAGCCAACTCACACTTTACAACTCTCTAGAAGTGCGACATGACTGTGTACCCCGGTTTGAAATAATGAAAATGGGCATTTCATGCACACGCTATCTCAAGATATATAATTTGTGCTAGGTTCTGAAAAAAGTGAATAGTCAAGAACGGTATGAAATGTGTAGACTTAGTCAATCTATCAACAATGACCCAAACTGCATCAAACATCCTCGAAGTACGTGGTAAACCTACCATAAAGTCCATAGTGATGTAATTCCACTTCCACTCAAGTATAGCTTTCTTTTGAGTGGAACCCCCTATTTATGATGCTCATACTTGATCTATTGGCAATCCAAGCACCGTAAAATATGCCCAATAATATTTTTCTTCATCGTGCACCACCAATAGTGATGTTTCAAGTGAGGGTACATCTTTGCAGCCCTAGGATGAATAGAATACCTTAAACTGTGAGCCTCCTCAAGTATCAAGCACCTCACATCACCAACATTAGGCACACAAATTTGACCCCGAAGGCACATAACACCATCCTAACCAGTAGTAAACTTCTTAGAACCATCTCGCTGTACCATGTCCTTAATTAAGAGCGAATGTGGACCATTATATCGGTGTGTATTACTCAAACAACAATGATTGGGAAATAACACAAGCAAGAGACTTGCTTGGCTAAAAAATATCTAATCTAACAAATCTATTAGCCAAAGCCGGAACATGCACAACCATAAGACCCTCCTCAACTGAGATTTATGCCAAAATACTCACACTCTTCGCCTTCCTGCTCAAGGTATCTGCTACCACGTTATCTTTCCTAGAGTGATACAAGATAATGATGTCATAATACTTATGCAACTTAATCTACCTCCGTCATTTCAAATTCAAGTCCTTTAGCTTGATGCTGAAGGTTATGACGATCAATTTAAATCTCATAAGACACTCCATACAAGTAATGCCTCCAAATCTGCAATGCAAATACAATCATCGCTAACTCTAATTCATGGGTAAGTTAATTGTTCTTATGTACCTTCATTTGCCATGATTGCATAAGCAATCATTCTTCCATCATGCACCAATGCACTTCCAAGACCGATGCGCGAAGAATCACATTAAATTGTGTAAGTGATTGTACCCGTAGGTAATAGCAAAACTGGAGCTGAAGTCAATAGGATTCTGAAATTTTGATAGCTCTCCTACACTCAGTAGACCATTAAAAGGAACACCTTTCTGAGTCAACTTAGTCAATGTAGTTGTGATGGATGAAAGTCCTTATACAAAATGATAGTAATAATCCTCTGCACCTAGGAAACTCAGAATCTCACTAGGTGTAGTAGGTCTAGGCCAACTCTGCATTGCCTCAATCTTCTTAGGATCAACCTTAATACTTTCCTCCTGCAGGATATGAACCCGAGAATGCAACTAAATCAAGCTAAAGCTCATACTTGGTGAACTTAGCACAAAGCTTACGTTCCCTCAAAATGTGAAGCACTACCCTTAAATGTTGCTCATGTTCCTCTCTACTATGTGAATACATTAGGATTTATTCAATAAGCATAATAAAAATGAATCGAAATAGGGCTTGGACACTCGATTTATCAAATCTATGAATACTGTTGGGGCATAAATCAACCCAAAGGACATAACTAGAAACCCGTAATGCCATAACGAGTCTTAAAAGTTGTCTTAGAGATGTTAGAAGCCCTAAGCTTCAACTGATGGTAACTATACCTCAAGTCAATCTTAGAGAAAACCTTGAAAACTTGAAGCTAATCAAATAGATCATCTATGTGAGGCAATGAATACTTAATTTTAATAGTAACCTTACCCAGCTATCGATAGTCAATACACATCCGCATCAAAACATCCTTCTTATTCATAAACGTCATCGGTGCACCCCAAAGAGAAACACTTTTCCTAAAGGATCACTTACTCAATAAATCTTGCAATTGCTCTGTTAACTCCTTCAACTGAACCGAAGCTATATGGTATGGTGAACTACATGTGGGCTAGTGCATGCTACCAAATTACTGCCAAAATCAATGTGCTTGTTAGGTAGAATACCTTGCTAATTTGTAAGAAACACATCCAGGAACTCTCTTACAACCAGTACCGAATCAAGATTAGGGGTGTCATCACTAGTCTTGAATGAAAGGTAGATAAGTTAGACATCCCTTCTCCACCATACACCGTGCCTTTAAGAACGAAACCATTTTACTCTTTGAGAGACTAAGTATCCCCTTCCATTCCACTCTAGGTAAAAGGCTGCTTAGCTAAAGTAATTGTCTTGGCATGAGAATCTAAGATAGCGTGATACAAAGATAACCAATCCATATCAAGAAAAACTTTAAAGTCCACCAAATTCAATAAAAAGAGACCCGCCAATGTTTCATACCCATTAATAGAAACAACACAAAATCGGTAAACTTGATCAATAACAATAGAATCCCATATCCATGCTGATACATAAACAAAAATATCAGGTTGCTCACGAGGTACTGTGATTGCAAAATGAGATGACCATAGGAATAAGTAGAACTAGGGTCAAATAATGCCGCAACATCCGTATGACAAACTAAAATAATACTTATGATGACCGCATCAAATGCAACTGTCTGACCTGCCTGAAAAAGCATAAGAATGAGCTTGGCCTCCCCTACTGACCTCCACCTCTACAATAATCTCTCCTAGGCTGGGCACCACCCGTATCTAGTTGCGTAGGTGATGTAGGAACTAGAGCCTTGACAGTATCCCGAGTAACCTATTGAGGTGTACCACTTTGTTGTCTAGGGAAATTCGTTTTAATATGACCCATCACACCGCACTAAAAGCAACTCTTATACTGACGAGGCTGCTAAGACTATATTTGATGACCAGAATATCTATTGAAAGGACCCTACCTCGCAAGCATACTATAAATACCCTAAACAAAGGTGTGCTATAAGAAAATTGCTCATAAGAGTACCACATTATACCATGCTGGAGTACCATGTGAAGTCTAAAGTGCTGATTGAACATGCCTACATTGATGATCTCTGCAATAGTAAGTCTTGCCTCGATACAAGGAACCATTGAAACCGCCTGAGCAATGAGGTTTCTTGACCTCTCACGTCGCTTTCTATCCTGTCCGAGGATATGCTCAATCCTCATTGTAATCTCCACAACCTGGCTGAAAGTAATCCTCATCTTGGTCTCTGGTAACGCCCAAAACACACCTCAAAGAAAGAAGTGAAACAGTCATTGCAGTAATAACCCAAGTAAGAGTGAGGGTCAAACCACAAAGAGTTTTATGTATGTGCTAAGGTAGATACCTACGAGTGAGACCACTTATATCTTAAATTAACTTTCAATCAAATGTTGGAGTCACTAAGTTATAAATTAGACTAACTATTATCTAAGAGACAATTCAACAAACATGTAACAAGCAAGAATAAACTAGGAGAAGTACTTGTATAATTAAAGGCCTATGGTGTTAAGCTAAATTGGTATAGTCTACTAAGCTTGATTAGATGATTGGGGATATTATGATACATAACCCACTTGATGTTTCTCAACTAATGAGTGGGCTAACTCAAGTTTCTCTCCCGAGTAAATAGAATTACATTAAGCTTAGGTATTGTTGTATCCAAGTCAAGAAATCCCTATTGCTGGTTCACTCTCTTTAATTTTCAAGCTCATAATTAGTCTAATTCCTTGTTAGCCAGATTACCCAAATTCAACTCCTCTTTCTCAAGTAAGAGCCAAATCAAAAGGGGATGAATCAATATTTGCGACTACTAATTCTCAATTTAAGCATGAAAATGGATAAATAATACATAACCTAATCTTAGACAAGCTCAATATTGAATACCCATAAGGTTTCACACACTAGGGTTGAAATACAACCCTAGTTATTAGTCTATCTACTCATAATTATGAAGACAAAAACACAAATACTAGAAGAAACAAACATAATTATACTTATAATTACAAAAGTAAAGAAAGATCTATTGTTAATGATGATATTCCACCTTGAAAACACTTAAAATACTCAAAAGCTGTTGTACTCCAAGTCCCAAAGAAAAGAAATCCTAAAAAGACCAATTTTTTTTATATATAATGCTCCAAAATTTCTACCAAAAATGCCCTTCGGGGTGCTTTGCGGCTGCACAATGAGAGTGTGGTCCACACTTTGGACGTCTAGTAGGAGATTTGCGGTCACATTTCAGGTCTTACGGCTGCACTTCAGGTACTGCGACCAAACTTTAAGCCTTGCAGGCGCACTTCAAGTCTTGCGGATGCACTTGGAGAGGTTTGAATTCTGCTTCCTGTCTATTCTTTGATCTTTTGGCTTCATTAGTGCAAACTGCTTTGCTGATCAGAGTGTGGATGCACTCTTTCATGTGAGGCTCACAAAATGGATGAGTTACAGAGGCTTTAGTTTCTTAATTTTCGTGGTCACAAGAGCCTAAGTGCGGACCACACTTTTGTTTTGCAGACCGCTCTTCTCCATGCCCTTCTCAGCTTCAACTGATTTTCCTTCAATTTATTTTTTCAAGTCATTCTTCCTCTAAGCCACTGGATTCTTCATAGCAAGCCTGAAATCCAAAAAAATTCATTAGAATCGGGCATTAAATAGTTACTTTCAGGCTTTAGAGTATAGTACAAAGGTATTAATAAGCAGTTAAAATCCTCACTTATCAACTCTCCCAAACTTAAGTCATTTCTTGTCCTCAAGAAACTAAATTTTAACATCAACTCTCCTATCACTCTTAGTCCAAACACAAACCCAAGCATAGATCATTTATGAGTAAATTGGTAGGATCAATTACCTACATCACACATGTTCTTAACAAGGTTTATAAATTGGAAAGATTTATTTTCAACGCATACAATCCAAGTGTGACATTAGAGCCTCAAGGGTTAGCTTCATTCATTATGATCTCTTGCTCATTCATATTTATTAAAGTAAGTCTAAAATCTTCTTCCTCTAGCTTCCATCTGCATTGCTTACTTCAAAGAATCAAGCTCTCATATAAATTTAATCGCACACACAAACACTCATATTGATAGAGTACCTAACCATTATAGAAGCCACAAGGATTTCCCTTTCCAATGGTAAGTGGTTTTCATTCAAGCACATGTCAAGTCTACTGCAAACAAATGTCTGCCACCCTTTTGCTTTAAAGTTCAATTTGCTCCAATAAAAATACATCCCAACATCTACCCAAGGAGAAGAATTACCTAGCGTTAAGATCCCAGAAACCTATGGCCACACTGCATCTCTTTTAGCAAGCTTAGCCAAGTATTCTGTAGGTTCTAGATTCTTAAGTGTAACGATCCGACTAGCCATTTTTTGTTCTATCATTCCTTTCTATGACTTGAGACTTCGAGGAGATTCATATGATGTATATAAAATGCAATTACGGTCGATTTTGATTTCCAAGAGGTTCGAGGTGGTTTGAAAGAGTAATTCTTAATTTGGAAGCTTTAAGTCGGAAGAGTTGATCGGGGTTTGAATTTTGTGTAAACGACTCCGTATTGGTTATTGGAAGGTTCTAATAGGTTCGTACAATGATTTTAGACTTGTACGCATGTTTGGTTCATGCCTCGAGTGGCTTAGAGTTGATTCAGCACTTCTAGTTGAAGGTTGAAATTTTGAATTTATGAAAGTTTGAAGATTTTTTGTTTGATGCGCGATTCTTGATTTTGATATTATTTCTCATGTTTTGAGACTTTATAAAAGTCTAAATAAGTTATATGAACTTGTTAGAATTATTAGACGGGATCCTAAGGGTTCAGGTGTGTTTTAGGGTGGTTCCGGACCATTTCTGTCCAAGCTGGAGTATGCTATTTTTTGGGTGTGTTGCAGTGCATTGGTATTGCGGAGAAGGGAGGTGTGATTCAATATAATTGCTCTGATACCAACTGATGCAATATAAAAAGCGAAAACAAGAAAATAAAATATAGAAGCAAGACGCTCAATGAACTATCAAGACAACAAGTAGAAACTAGTCTACTTACCTTCTTGATGAAGTCACGGAGTACCTATACTATACGAACAACCCTCAAGACAACAATGGTCTTGCAAACTGTTTGATCAAACAAGGAACGAGTTCAATTTTGAATCACACCAAAATTGGACAAGTTAATTCACACTATTTTGGGAGCAATGTTGCTGTCGTTTTTTGATTGAAAATAATGTCAAAAAGTATCAAAATAATGAAGTGTTTAGGCTTATATAGAATGAGCCTTTACCTAACTCAACTAGGAAAATAATAACTAGTTAACATAAATCAACTAGGAAACAACTAATTAACAAAAAGGCCACAATTTGGCTAATTTAAAGAATAGTCACGCAGGACCCCTTAAATAAGAATCAATGTCTTCTACAGCAACACAATAATACAACATAAAAACTAATGTACATCTTCAACACAAGATTCATCCATAGCAAGATTTATGGACGCTTGGCTCTTCTCCAAGGCAAACCAATGCCTTTTCTTATCTTATCTGACATTGATGGCATGAACGTATCTTGATCAGGTTGTCCTGCATCAAGGTGGAGGTAGCAGTTCTGGTGATACGCGATCACGGGAAGAGGTTCACGATTGCAAAGTGTAGCCATGTAGTATATCGTGATGGCAGAGAAAGGAACTACGATCGCATAGAAGGCTAGGACAGGAGGATGTTGGTTCATCGTGATCGCATGTGAGCTTTGCATTCACGTATGGTTGCTAATAAAGTTTCATGATCACGTGTGTATGTCTGCATTAGCATAGAGGTACTGCACCGGGTGAGGATGTTGTGAAATACAATCACGTGGGGGCATTCAGTGATTACATGTGAGGATTTCCGGCCCGAGTCATTTGTGTATCGTGATCTTTGGCTCTCAGTTGTGATCGCGAAGGGAAATATGCTATCAACGGTATATGTTGCCCATAATTATCGGAATTGCTCATTTTTCACTATTTTGAGCTTTGGAGATTGGGAAGAGGCGATTATGGCGATCAATTTCACCCATATTTTGAGGGTAAGTAATATCTACTTTATTTTGATCATGTATCTTGATTTCCCATGGATTTCTACACGTAAAACATGAAAATTCAAAGTGAAATTTGGGATTTTTATCTACATCTTAAGAGAGAGCAATTTTAGATCTTGAGCACCAATTTGGATTCAGATTTGAAAACTAATTATATTTTAGACTCGACAAGTTATAGGTCAAGGAGATTTGCTATTGGTTTCAGATTTTAGGCATGCAAGACCGGGTTGACTTTTGTTGACTTTTTAGAAATTTTTCAAAGGTTGAAGCTTTATTGATTGGAGTCGCTTCCTATAGCATTATTTGACCTCTTTTGATGAGGTTGGCTTGGATTTGCATGATTGGAGAGCAAGAACGAGGTTTATATGTGATTTGGGGTGATGAACAACCGGATAAAGTAAGTACCTTGCTTGACCTCAACTTGAGGGAATGTTTTCTAAAAATGGAATTGTTTTCTACATGCTACGTGTTTTGAGAGCGATATATATGTTAGGTGACGAGTTTACATGTGAAAACCAAGGTTATATCATGTCTTGGCTAGATTCTAGGTTCTTTATGCCTTGAATGGATACAAGTTCTTGAATTATGCTCTATTTGATTCCTATGACTACCTGAGACAATTATTCATGCTAGAGATCATGGTTTGCCTTATGACAACTTATTTGACCCATATGAGTTATTCTTGAGATTTGTTGATACACTTGATTTGGCAGTAGTCACATATTACATTATGAACACACATGTTATTCTTGTGATAATCCTTAAACCATTGTATGACTACTTGTGCTTCCTTATTCGTGTTAGATATTATGTTTAGACTTTCGATACTTATTTGAATAATGGATTGCATTTTGGGATCATAGTAATATGTTACACTTAGGCACATGTCTTGCCTAAAGATCATCTCTTGTATAAATGTATATATCCCTGCATGGTTATTTCTCTGCCCGTGTGAATTATACATGCTTATCTCCTATTCATATGCATACATCTCTGCATAGTCCTCTTATATGGACTGAGATAGTTGCACGTGAGTTGTCCGTGCAGTTGAGATGATTATGGCATGAGGTTTCTGCCATGCGGTTATTGTGATATTGATATTGAGTATTCGCACGCAAGTTATCTATGCATATTGCTATATTTAAGGCACGTGAGTTGTCCGTGCGAGTGATACTATTACTGGCACATGAGTTCCCTTATAGCATGTGAGTTTTCCGTGTAGCACTTGAATATGGATCCATCCCTTCGGAGTTAGATAATCACCCATACCTTGGGCCATATGAGCATAGTGTGTGTGTTTTGTTACTGATTCTAAGTAAAGGATTGAGTCTTGAGCATGCATTGTCATCCTAGACTCATATAGAAATATTTATACATATTATTGGCATATGTATATTTACACATATTTCGTATGCATGTGACTTGTTAGCTGATTGTTTGACACTTAGGAAATGTTGGGTTTGATGTACATGTTAAGAATTTATCATGCCTAGTACTTGTTGTGATGTTGTAGAAGTACATGGATATAAGCTACTTGGCGCAAATTGTATTAACATGTGGATTTGGTGCAATTGTATATGCTTTGGTATTCAGAAGCATGCTTATAGCTTTCTCCTCAAATTTTGCACCTTATACTTGATACCCGTTATTCTCGTTGGCTTCATGTATATTTTTATGTTATTATACATGCTATTGAGCTACACAAGTTATATAAAGTGAACATATTTTGGCTAAATCTCGTCACTACTCTGTTTAGGTTAGTTTTGATACTTATTGAGTACGTGGCATTGGTTGTACTCATACTACACTTTTGCACCTTGCTTATAGAATTTGGAGCTACGCTGTCGTAGATAACAAAGGCTAGCATTGAAGATGTACCAACATTCCAGTTACAAGCTACCACTTTGTTCATGGTAGTTTAGGACTTGTATCTCTGCCTATTTATATTCCAAACTGATGTTGTATTTTCTTTGTACTAGTGCTGTAAATCTAAATCTTAGTGGCTCATGTTTTATACTACCAGTCCTGAGATAGTTGTATTAAGTTAAAAAATCTTCTTTATTATTTATTGATGATTTTCTTTCAAGTTGTGTTATATGTTGTTTGACTTACCTAACACGTTAGGCTAGGTGCCATCATGACTATGTGGGAGTTGGGTCATGATAAGTTGGTATTAGAGCTCTTGGTTCATAGGTTCTACAAGTCATGAGCAAATGTCTAATAGAGTCTTGGAGATTGTTATGATGACGTCCATACTTATCTTCGAGTGGCTACATGGCATCTAAGAAACTTCACACTCTTTCATTCCTCATCGTGTGCTTTGTTTCAGCTTGAAGTTTAAACCCTCGTCGTATTTATTCATTCGTATGCGATGTTGAGTACTAGATACCAGTTATGTACCGACAGCTTGTGATGTTATGGATGCATTGCGAGATGTTTTTCTGTGGTGTGAAGACAGACCAGTCTAAAGGACTTGAGGCCAGGTTTAGACCACAAAATTGGCTTGGCAGATTTAGTTGTGTCAGTATGTGATTTTTTAGGCTCTTATGTCCGATAGTGTCCCTAGGAGTAGGATTGATGGATCAATGAGCAGCAAGATAGCTATGTAGTGAGCATTATGTGACAAAGGACTATACTTAGATAGTTTGTAAGTGATGAGAAGGATTTGCTTAAGATGCAAAGAGGATATGGATGTTTGGTTATCAAATTGATTTGCAACACAGTCTTGAGTTGTGAGTGTGCTGATGGACCTTCAGTTGTTCATTTGTGGAATGAATTTGATTCTTATATCTTGTTGGTGAGTGTTGAATCACGACGATCAATTAATTACATAGTGGTTGTAACCACGGTAAGGTCATAGAAAGAGCGGATTTGAGGCTAATGGGTTATCTCCTGTGAGAGGGTTTGAGGAACCTACGAAGAGTTTCCCTTCTATCTAGTGAAATGTATGTACTACAATGAGAGTTCAGATCATTTGAGGAAGTTGGCACGACTGTCATAAGGATGAGTATATATATGGGCTGATAATTTGGAATGTGTGATAACTAGTGTTATATGAGCTTATGAGAAGTTCAACTGAGTAAAAGTGCGAGATAATGATAGTTAAGGAGGAAAAGGTTATTGTGGATCATTGAATGATGTGATTATGGATTCAAGCCAAATGGGGGAGTCTACCATCGACGAACGGGCAAATGGGCATACTATAATGTAGTTCCTAGACCAAGATTATGCTTGTGGATTAGCTATAGTTTGAGAAGAGTAACATCAAGGATGATTTGGGCAAGGAGTTTATTGGATGCATGATGTACTATACTTTATTGATAGATGGAGATTGTGAGATGACTCATGTTTGGTAGTATCCGTTTTGGATGTAGTGTGCAAGGGTAATGGATTTACTCAGTTTCCTAAGGATGAGGTTGATTCTTAGAGTATTTATGTTCTAACAGAGCATAAGTCATTCGGTGCATATTGGCTATGCATCAGGGAGTGGAGCAGAGCACATGACTTTTGAGAATAGTTCTAGTGGGTTCAAGTTCCAAGATTGGTACTTAAGGTTTTACCGGATCCTTTGTGCGGTTAGGGATTTGAGATTTGTATTGGGTTATGGCAGAGGCTAGGAGTACTTCTATATCATCATTGCTTCTACAATGTAGTATTAGAGAGATGAACATAATAGTTTCAAATTTATTGAAAGACTC
Source organism: Nicotiana obtusifolia (assembly GCA_002018475.1). Classification (NCBI taxonomy): domain Eukaryota; kingdom Viridiplantae; phylum Streptophyta; class Magnoliopsida; order Solanales; family Solanaceae; genus Nicotiana; species Nicotiana obtusifolia. The sequence goes on along the minus strand of MCJB01011498.1, from coordinate 157,521 downwards.
TTTAGAGTAAACATTTCTGTTTGAGGTAGTTTGGATGCATGAAAGGGAATAAAGTGGCTTATGGATCTTAGAATGACATAATTTCATGTTGGGTTACTTGGGATAAGTTTTGGTTAAAGACAACATTGTATTAGGAAAGAAAAGTGATGCCTTGAAGTCAAGCCAAGAGTAATCTGAAGAAGTTGGGTCAGCATACCAGTGGCTTGGACCAACATAGTAACAAAAATGATCAATTTCTTTGGTATGATAGGGTATTACAGGCACTTTCATGGTATGACTTTTGGGTTTGGCAATCTGCATGACTTGGTTGACATGAAGAGATTCAGTTCTAGTGGCATGATTATGCATAAGTGGGTTTCTAAGATCTTAAGGTCTATCCTACTTGTGACTTGGAGTAGATAATGGGATGCTTGTACTTAGATATGGCATGAGGGGGGGGGGGGGGGG
>MCJB01011498.1:133424-157054 GCA_002018475.1 Nicotiana obtusifolia | reverse complement strand
GGGGGGGGGGGGGGTGAGTACTGTAAGGTATGAGTTGCTTCGCAAAGTCACAGTTCGTCTTTAGGCAAAAGGAATGTGATTAGAGTTAGAGCAGATGATTTGAGTTGTTTAAGAAGCATAGCAGTGACGATTTTACTGTCACTAAGAAAAGGAAATGTGTTGTGGAGGATGAATACAGATAGGGTCTATGGATCATTCGACTAAGCATTACGACTTTTGTATGATATTCAGTCATTAAAGTTAAGATTTTAGTTGCCTGACATGGAAGAATTGATGAAATACACATTTTGAGATGCTTGGAGGTGCGACTTCAAAGTTGTGTTTGAGTAGGCATATTTACTAGGATAAGGAATCTTGCACTTTTGAGGTATAAAGATTGGATTTTGAGAGGTGAGACTATCTTTTTGAGTTGTGTACAGCGGAAATGTGTTAGTAGTTAGATAGTTGATCATATGTATGTCTGTGGTGGGTGACTTGATGTCACGACCCAATTCCCATTATAGGCCATGATGGCGCTCAACACTGCCGTTAGGGAAGCAAATGGTGAACCACTAGCACAATTATCCGTTCATATACCTTTAAAATCAAAATTTCATTGAGGAAGTGGAAATAAGTCTAGAAATCATGTTAAAATATTTTCATTCTTACTAAATCACCAGATTGAAGACTAAGAGAAGACTATATGCGGCTGCCATCGCAAGCTTGCCATGGCCACTCCGGCCGGTGGCTAGCCTCTTTCCATGGCTGGTCAGCCTTCTCAAATCACCACAACACCAAATAATCCAGCTCTCCAGCCAATACAATCTACTGCTAACCCTAATCCACTACTGGATTTCTCTAACATATTTAAACCTACTTCGTTAAACACATCCATGCAGCCTACGTTAACCAAAACCCTACTGTTCCATTGATTTCTATAAAACCTGTTTCTTTTCTACAGAGAACCATTGATCCAACGGACGAACACATAAGTCAAGCATATGAATAGCATTGATCCAACGGACGAACACATAAGTCAAGCATATTAATAGCATTGAAAATCTCGACTTTGCAATTGTTGAAAAATTTTCATATGGGTGGCCAGTGATTCAAGAGCTTCATAAACTAATTCCAACTCAATGTAGGATTAAAGGTGAAGTTCAAATTGGACTACTTTGTTTTAGACATGCTTTAATTAGATGACCTTTACTGGAGGATTATGTGAATTTGATGGCAAGAGGTGCATATTACATTAAATCTAGGGATGGATATGAATATTAAATGAGGCCTTTAAAGTATGATGTATGGTTTAATCATGATGAGGAGACTTCTATAGCTATGGCGTGGATTTTTTTTCCATCTCTCCTTCCTACTTTCTTTATGAAAGAACCACTGTTCTCACTTGCCTCAGCGGTGGGGAAACCTCTACATGTGGATTTGGCAACAACGAATAAGACAAGGCCTAGTTGTGCACGTGTTAAAGTGGAAGTAGATCTCTTGCTGAGTTGCCCAAGAGCAGGAGTTATGCGATCAAAGTGGATAAAAATACAATATGACTACATGCCTAAGTATTGCAAGGAATGTAGGTTACAAGGTCATTATGAAGCTGATTGTAGGGTACTGCACCCAAAATTAATTCTAGTTGTCGACCAAGAACAAATTGTAGGTGGTGAAAATAAATAGACAAAATTGAACAACATGTCTCCTCCTGTGAAAAAGCTAACTAGTGGTATTATAGTTGGATATCCTAGTGGTAGATGGCAAGAAGTACGAGACAATAGATCAAAAAAGAGTACTGAGGCTAAGGACAAGCAGGAGAAGGATAAGGAAGTAACTGGAAAAGAAGGTAACAATGTTGAGCAAAATGCAATAGTTTCAGTGCAAACAACTAACAAGTTTGTATTATTGGAAGAAGGGGAAATAGAAGAAGCTCTGCGTGTGAAGAAGGAGGCAGTGGAAAAATTTGTGAATGAAGAGAATATGGAAGAGAGTAAAGTAAAGTCTCAAATACTTCTCCAACTTGGAAAGCCACACCAAAGAAAACTGGGATAGAAAGCATGGGTAAAGAAAACATCCCCGATCCTACTGTACATGGGATTGAGGAAACTAATAGGAAGGAGTCCAAAATCGAATAGGTCAACATGAGATTTGGTACGAATAAGGATGAATAGAGGGAATTTAATGTCATTGGAAACACTTTGTGTTAAGATGTATCCTCTCAAAGTATTGATGAGTCTACAAAGAACAATGTGACCAGCAATGAAGCAATTTTTTGCAAGTCTTGGTGTACTGAAGAGGTGGAAAACATGGAGAATAATAATGCTGAACACAATGGGGAGAACATTCCTCAAGAAGAAGGAAAGGTGAACAAAGGTGGTGCCCTAGAAGCTACAGTAAACCCTAGTATTCAAATCATTTAGGTTAAAGATTGTCAAGAAATAATTGAGCAGCATAATTTTACACTATCTAGAGCTAGTCATGGACCACAAACACATGTGGAATTATAACGGGGGATAAGGCATTAAAGGTTCAACTAAGAAGAAATTCAATGAAACAGTAAGCCCTAGTGGTACTGTTCAATCATCTGCTAATTCTGGAGAGCGTTTGACGAAGTTTCCAGGTGATGGGCACTTGGACATTGTTCCTATGGAGGTGATAGGTGATACAGTTGGGTCAAACAGCCAATAGTTCAAGGCAAGGGTGCAGAAATCAATGGAACAGTAGTTCCTACAACGATAGATACAATAAACCCTAGTCTAGGATCTGTGTGTAATTTGCAATTTAAAGCAAGCCAAGGAGCAGTAGGGCATGGAGCAGCATCACAAGATATTGAAGAAGGCTACTGAGCAGACTCGAGGTCAAATTGAAATTAATACAAAGACCTATGATCCGGAGAAAGAAGGCAACATGGCAACTCAAATTATGGAGTCTGCAATGGATGAACCTGGTATTCTAGCTGGGAAAACTTTTAGTGTTACAAGTGAAATTATGGCAAATGGTATTCTCATTAATCGAAGAGGCCAAAAGGAGTTGGGCATAGTAGCGAAGAATCATGAACCAAAGCCTTTGGCTCTTCAGATTGTCAATGAGGGACAGACTGAACAGGGGGAGCTTGGTGAGGATGTAGATGAGGAATCTATAGCAGCCAATTTCCAACAAATAGTTAAGCAGGGAGACTTATCACCCAAGAGCATAGACAAAAAGAAATCAGGTGGCAAGCCAGCTAGAAAACACAAAGAAAAGTCTATGCATGTGAGAGTACAACCAAAGAGGAGTGATCTCCCTAATTCCAAATAATGTCAATGGATAATGTCTTAATTTGGATTGTGAGGTCAGTGAACACTCAAAAAGCTTTTCAAAGATTAGTTAATCTCCATGGGAAGCACAATTTTTATCTGATTGGGTTGATGGAGCCTTGGCAAGGTATAAATCAACATGAGATATATAGAAGAAGGTTGGGCATAGAAACTGCTGTTGCTAATGTGAATGGAAAAATCTAGGCTTTCATAGATGAAGATATTGATGTAGATGTGTTGTTGGACATGGAACAATAATTGACTCTTAAGTTATTTTATAGAGTACTGGCTAAAGATTTGATAGTGACACTAGTGTATGCTAAGTGTACTGCTTTAGGAAGAATTGAACTATGGGAGTCACTATATCATTTAGCTTCAGACATGATAATTCCTTGGCTAGTAAGAGGGGATTTTAGTGTCATTTTATCTGAGGAAGAGAAATATGGTGGATTGCCAATATATATCAATGAAGTAGCAGACTTTGCACATTGTATTGATACTTGTGCATTGTATGATCTTGGCTTCAAAGGTAGCTTGTATACATGGTGGAATGGCAGATCAGATGATGCATGTATTTTCAAAAGTTTGGATAGATATCCGATTAACCAAAAGTTTTGAGACATGTTTCCAGCATTAGAAGTAGAGCACCTTATCAAATATGGCTCAGATAATGCCCCTTTGGTGTTGTCTTGCAATGTTAACACAATACAGGTGAAGAAGTCCTTTAAGTTCTTGAATTTCTAGGTTGAAAACTCATCATTTATAGAGGTGGTAAGAGAGAACTAGAAGGTAGATGTGGTGGGCAGTCCTTTTATTATCTTATAGAAAAAACTCAAGAGAATGAAGAAGGCTTTGACATCTTCGAGTAGGGAGACTATTGGTGATATATTCGCGAAATTGCTTCACTAGAGGATGTTATCAAGGTGCATGAAGTGGAGTTTAAGCTCAATCCTACTGCTTAAAATAGGGCTAAGCTTCAAAGAGTTTAAGCAGACCTCACTAGATATCTACATCTAGAAGAGGAGTTTTGGAGGCAGAAAGCTAGACTACAATTGTTTAAAGACGGTGATAGAAATACAAAATTTTTTCATACTCATGTTAAGGGAAAGAGGAAGAGGCTGCAAGTATCTAGAATTCTGGATAGCAATGGGAATTGGCTAGAATCACAACAAAGAGATGGCAACGGAGGCAGTGGAGTTCTTCCAAGCTCAATTCACAGAAGAAAATATTCCAACAAACTTTGATATTATGAACCATGTTCATAAATTGGTTTATGAAGAGTAGAATGAGAAGCTGTGGGCAGAACCTACCATGGAAGAGGTAAAGCAGGCAGTTTTTGCTTGAATGACAATAATGCTAGTGGTCCAGATGGCTTTATTGGCCAATTCTACCACTCCTGTTGGGATATAATTTGTGACGATGTTCTAGACATGATCAAAGCTTTCTTTTGTGGAGCATAACTGCGATTCACTACTCATACCAACTTAGTGGTACTGCGAAAGAAGAAGAATGTGGCCACTTATTCAGACATGAGGCTATTAGTTTAAGAAACTCTTCAAACAAGATCATCTCTAGGGTCCTTCATGAATGACTAGTGGATCTTCTACCCACTCTAATCTCACCAAATCAGGCAGGGTTTGTGAAAGGGAGGAGTATTGTGGAATATATCTTATTGACTCAAGAGATTGTTTCTAACATTAGGAAGAGGGGTAAACCTTCCAATGTGGTGATCAAACTTCACATGGTAAAGTCTTATGACAAGATATCATAGTTATTCTTGACAAAAGTGCTTAGGCAGATGGACTTTGATGAGAAGATCATTGACATGGTATACAGGTTGGTTTCTAATAACTAGTACTCAGTTCTGTTGAATGGATTGGCCACTGGATTCTTCAAATCTATAAGGGGTGTTAAGTAAGGTGATCCCTTATTTCCAGCCTTGTTTATTTTGGCAGCTGAAGTACTAGGGAGAGCATTACATGCCTTGTATGATACTCCAAATTTTATTGGGTATGGAATGCCTAAGTGGAGCCAAAACATCAATTACCTATCCTATGTAGATGATACTATTATATTTTGTTCATCACATTATGGGGGCAATACAGTTGATTATGAATATTCTGGAGGAGTATGAAAATGCATCTGGACAAAAGGTGAATAAGGAGAAATCATCATTCCATATGCATGAAAATGCAACTTACCATGAAGCTAATACTGTCCATTTAATCACAGAGTTTCAAAGGCATCCCTTTCCATTAACTTATTTAGGCTGTCGAATGTTTTATAGTAGAAGAAAGAAGGAGTTCTATAAGGACATCATCTTTAAAGTGCAAGAAAGGCTTCATTCGTAGAAGAGAAAGCTACTGTCCATTGGTGGAAGGGCAATATTGATAGCACATGTGCTTGAAAGTATGCGTATACATCTCTTATCTGCAATCAATCCTCCAAAACATGTTTTAACAGAATTGCATAAGATATTTGCAAGGTTTGATTGGAGTAACTCTGGGAATGGTAAGGAAAGACATTGGGCATCATGGGATACTTTATGTTTACCAAAAGAGGAAGGAGGTGTTGGCTTTAGATCTCTGCATGATGTTTCAAAAGCACTGTTTGGGAAACTTATGGTGGAATTTCAGAACTAAGAAGACAATTATGAACAACATTTATGAGGAACAAAAGGAATAAATACTGCAAGTAGATACATTAAGTACTTTTGCCTCGGAAATATAGATCACAAGCGTGGAAGAAAATGCTACAAATGAGAGATATCATCGGGCATCAAATATGGTAGCAGTTAAAGAGTGGCAGTGCCTATCTTCTGGTATGATAATTGGGTAGGTGTAGGGTCTTTATACCATGCCTCAAGACCTGATAATTGGGGTGATGAATCTATTAAAAATGTTCAGAAACTCATAGAGGATGGACAATGGAATGTTGATATGCTGATGGACTTATTACCTGATGAACTTTCTGAGCACATAATATAAATCATTCAACCACTCACATTCTCTAATATACAAGACAAATCATGGTGGCAACTTGAACCCAAAGGAAAGTTTACTGTGAAATCAGCCTGGCAATATGTAAGGAAGACAAAGCAGGAGAACAAGTTGTACAAATTCATTTGGGTGAAGGGGTTTCCTTTTAAGAAATCTTTCTTTATGTGGAGATTATGGAAGGCTAAGTTACCATTAAATGACATATTCAGAAGGTGCGGATATGTGGTTACATTAAGGTGTTAGTGTTGTAGAAGCCATACAGAAGAAACTCTTGCACATGTGTTCTTTAGATCTCCAGTGGCCAGATTCATCTGGAAATATTTTAGTTCAGTTGTATGTATTAATATTGATGGGAAGCTACTGATCCAAGTGATAAATGAGTGGTGGAATAAGCCATACAGGCTTGAAGGTGGTTTACCAAGCTATGCCATCACTATTTATTTGGCATTTGTGGAAGAGAAGGAATGCATGAATGCATGGACGAGTAGTGTCCATCAACATGGTGATCTATGAAGTGTCCATATCCATAAATATGTTGCAGAATATTAGAAGACCTTCATTCTCAGGGGTCAGTGCTAACTGGCCAGACTTACATGATAAAGTGATGGCTCATACACCAAAGTTAAAGTACACTAAAGTATGGTGGCATCTGCCTTCTTACACGGTGGATAAAGTGTAACACATATAAAGCAAGCAGAGAAAATGGTAGAGCTTCATATTCTTTCTATATTAGAGATGGAATTGGTGACTTACTGTATGCACAGGCAGAGGAAATTCATGATGTGACTAATAATGTTGCTGAAGCAAAAGCGATCTTGGAAGCTCTAAGGTACATAGTACAATCAAGATACCTCCTTGTGTCATTGAGACAAATTCATTATTGATGAAGAGAGTATTGGATGAAGTATGGGAACGTCCATGGCATATTGTGAGGCAAGTGGAAGAAATTCTTAATCTAATGTCTAGGTGTGTAGTGGCAGTAACTCATGTGCTTAAGGAAGGGAATAAGCTCGCTGATCACTTAGCAAACTTAACTTTAGAGTTGAATGCTCATATTCAGGCTGAATCATTTGCTGATTTGGACGCTCATCAGAGGAAAATCTTGAATAGTGATAAGATGCAAGTCCCATACATTAGAGTAAGGAGGTTTAAACCCAATCATTCATGATGATAACTGAAGAAGAGGTGGTGTGTTGGAGAGTGTGGTGGGGAGCCTGGATAGTAAGGTTACTGGGCAGGCATCAAGGTGCAACAGTACATGGAGTTGACCACCATGAACATCATAAACTTCCTACTCAATTCGTAAGGAGAAGAGTAGGAAGTCCTTTTCCACTAACGATAGCTTCTTTTTTGCAGGTACAAACGATGGGGTTGTTCTAATGTATTGGCCAAACTTATTAGGGTGGTATTAGTGTATTTGATACTCGGTCCCTATAGGTGTAACCAATACATGGCTCCGCTCAATACATCACAAAAAAGAATGATTATGAAGGCTTATAGGTGGCATACAACATGTTTGAGCAAGTTAAAGAGAGCAACTGGGAAGATATGGATATTAACATGGTATGTCCACTGCTTCTGCTTCCTTTTGTAGATTAGATTTTCCAGCAACACTAAGGAACACAGGTAGGAAGGACCATCTACTATGTCTCTGAATTATATAGTGCCCAGTTCCATACACTATGAGATGTGGTCTTTGTGCGAATTTACGGGTCATGGGAGGTCAAAGCGGAAGAAATGTCAATCACATACAGATTATATGAGGGATCAAGAAGCTATAACTGACTGGATTGTCCATATGTATGCAAGGCTACTACGAAATATTTGCAAACGAAATCACAATCTCAAGGCCTTATTTCGTGTGGTTTTGCTGGTGTTTTGGTCATGACACATGCTGAGCATCAACTGGTGTAGGACCTCGAATCTGCAGTACCATGCTATGTAGGTCCTGTGGGTTTGGTCTCACAATTAATAGCAGATTTTGTACTATTACAATTGAGTTCATTACTCAAATATGATAATAGGATTGATGTACACTCTTGTTTTACTCTTCTGTACTTGGTTAGACATCGATACAGTTTGTATTTGGATTTGTTATTATTAACAAAAGACACCACTAGGGACTAAGTTTCGTGGAATATTCGCCTAAAAAAAACCATAATAATCTATTTGAAATCCCCAAAACCCAGTGTCACAAAGTACATGAGCATCTAGTAGATTATACAAAACTACTATATCTACTGTTTGGAATAAAAATAGACAGAATAAAATAAACATAGGGGGAAGGAAACTCTGGGTGCTGTGGGTCAAAGCATGAAAAGCAGCTCAACAAAAGGTTTCCAGCACATGCGGCTACGTGCCCGAGTAACTACATGAAGTACCTGTCTCAGTACCTGCACAATATTAGTGTAAAAGTGTAGTATGAGTACGTAAATCAACCATACCCAGTAAGTAACTAGTCTAACCTCAAGAAGTAGTGAAGAAGGGTCGACACCGACACTTATTAGAGCTCCAATAACAATGTACATAAAGTATACAAGTGTGAAACACAACGAGCAAAAGCAAGACATACATATATCAATAATATGATTCTTAAGCAAAAATATTACGAAATCATTAAATACCGTAAACTGCCTTGAAGGGACAAGGTCAACCTATATCAAATACGATACAAATCTCAAGTCAGGAAAACTCAAATGCACGCTAACTCCCTATCAAGTATTACACACAAGTCTACCGAGGCGATCGACCCAATCCCAAAAGAATAGTTTTACACAATACCGCCGAGGCGAACAGACCAATCCCATAAGAATAATTCACAATACTGTCGAGACGAACAGACCGATACCATAAGAGTAATTTAGAATACTGTTGAGGCGAAAGACCCGATCCCATAAGAATAATGAAACTCTATCATCCGCGAAGATACGTGCGAGTCGAGAAGACACGGAACTACCGATCATCAAATATCCCAAAAAATTCGAAGTAAGAGGCTCGGTCAATACATAAATTATGGTCTTATCCCAGCTATAACTTCAAGTAATCGAATAAACAAGTTTAATTCAAATAATACAGTTAAGGCATGATATAGGTCTAAGTCAACCCGGGCATAAATATGAATCTAGCTACGCACGGACTCTTGTCACCTCGTATGTACGTAGCACCATAACAAGTGGCACACAATAATTAAAATACCTACAGTATCAATTTCCTCTTAAAAAATTAGGCAAGAGACTTACCTTGCATCCAAGCCTACTACTCGACTCCCAAACCTCACTAGTCCCCTCAAATCGATGCCAAGCAATCCGAATATAGTAAAAGGGAGTACAAACCAATCAATATATACTCAAAAGCTCATAGTATAATAATTATAGTCAATTCCCAACACCAAGTCTCATATTAAAATCACATTCTGCCCAGGGGTTCTTAATCGTGATCGCAGAAATGCCTTGCGATCGCGATGGCCAATTTGCCTGAAAATGTTTATCGTGATCATGATGCCCAAGTCGCGTTCGTGATGCACATAGTCCCCAGCCCTCCCTGTTTGTGGTCTCACTACCGCGTTCATGAAGACTTACGTCTGCCTGCTCCAGCAATTCCTCCTACGCGATCGCGAATACCAACTGCCCTTCTGCCCCAAACCATTAACCCATCGCGTTCGCGTTGATAGCCTTTCAAACACGAAGCACTGCCAAGCCACCTTCTGCGATCGTGATGCTCATTCCGAGATTGCGTAGAACAAATTCCCCTCAGTCCCGCTCAGTTTTATGTGATTGCGTGACCATCTCCACTATCGCGATTCACACCAGACACCAGCAAAATCTTCAAACTTCAACTTACTCCAGGTGGTCTGAAACTCACCCGAGCAACTGGGGACCCCGTCCAAGTATACCAATAAGTCCATCAACATACTACGGACTTACTCAAAGTTTCGAAACACATAAAATAACATCAAAACCATGAATCGCACCTCAAAACTAAATTAATCAACTTCTAAACTTTAAACTTCTTCCAATTATCTTCAAACGTGACGAATCATGCTTAAACAACTCAACATGTCGCCAAATTTCACACACAAGTCCTATATGACAAAATGAACTACTCCCACACCCGAAATGTCAAACGGGATCCTATAACACCAAAGTCTACTTCAAATCAAACTTAGAATACTCTAAAACCTTCAAGATGCCAACTTCCAACAATAAGCGCCGAAACACTCCTTGTTCACCAAAAACTCGATCTGAACATACGCCCAAGTCTAAAATTACCGTATGAACCTATTGGAACCTTCAAATATCGATTCTGATGTTGTTTACTCAAAGTGTTCCCTCAAGTCAAACTTGGCCACCTTAGGCCACTATTATGGAACTAAGTGTTTCGAATTCTACCCAAACCCTTCCAAAACCAACCAACCATCCCCATAAGACATAAAACAGGAAAAGCACATACAAGGAGTCTTAAATAGGGAATGGGGATCTAGAAAGCAAAACGACTGGTTGGGGTGTTACATTATCCACCTCCTAAACAAACGTTCGTCCTGAAATGAGTTTAGAATCATACCTGAAGTGTCGAATAAGTGTGGATATCTGCTCTGAATTCTTCCTTGGTATACCAAGTTGCCTCCTCGACTAGTTGACCCCTCCACTGGTTTCACCGTTGCAATCTTAGACCTCAACTTGTGAACCCTCCTATCAACAATGGCAATTGGCTCCTCCTCATAACCCAAGCTCTTGTCTAGCTGAATTGTGGTGTAATCCAACACATGGGTTCTTTTGGCATGCTACCTCCGAAGCATAGACACATGGGATATCGGTTGAACTCCCGATAGACTAGGAGGAAAAGCAAGCATGTATGCAACCTCACCAACTCGCTCCAAAACCTCAAATGGACCGATGAACCTCGGACTCAACTTGCCCCTCTTTCCAAACTTCATGATACCTTTCATCAGCGAGACTTTCAAAAGTACCTTCTCGCCTACCATACATGACAAATTATGCACTTTCTGATATGCGTAACTCTTCTGCCTAGACTATGCTATGTGAACCCGCTCCTTAATCAACTTTACCTTATCCAAGGCATCCTTCACCAAATCAGTACCATATAATCTGGCTTCGCCGGGCTCAAACCAACCCATGGTGGAACGACATCGCCGACCATACAAAGCCTCAAATGGAGCCATCTTGATGCACGAGTAATAGATGTTGTATTAATCAAACTTGGACAATGGTAATAATCGATCCCATTACCCTCCTAAGTCAATCACTCATGCTTTGAGCATATCCTCTAGAATTTGAAATGTCCGCTCCGATTGTCCGTCGATCTGCACATGAAAGGCCATGCTAAGCTCTACCTGGGTACCTGACTCACTCTGTACTACTCTCCAAAAATGCAAAGAAAACTGAGCGCCTCGATCTGAAATAATGACAATAGGCACGCCATGCAACTGGACGATCTCCTAGATATAAATCTAGGCCAACCTCTCTGAAGTATATGTAGTCATCACTAGAATAAAGTGGTTAGACTTGGTCAGTATGTCGACAATGACCCATACAACATCAAATTTCCTCAACGTCTGCGGAAAACCAACCACGAATCCATAGTGATGCGCTCTCACTTCCACTTCGGTATAACCATCTACTGAAATAAGCCACCTAGCCTCTAGTGCTCGTACTTAACCTATTGGCAATTCAACCACCTCGCCACATACTAAACTATGTCCTTCTTAATCCACCGCCACTAGTAATGCTACCTCAAGTCACGATGCACCTTTGTGGCACCTGGAGGAGTGGAATAACGTGAACTGTGTGCCTCATCTAGAATCGTCTCTTTAGACCATCAACATTAGGAACACATAAGCGACCCTTGATTTGTAGAACACCATCATCAACGATAGTACCCTCTTAGAATCAATTCGTAGTATCGTCTCTCCAAGAACTAGCAAATGTGGATCATCAAGCTGACGAGCCTTAATCCACTCGAATAAAGAAGACCGAGCGACAACACAATCAAGAACTCAGCTGGGCTCATAACTATCCAATCTCACAAGTCGGTTAGGTTTAGAATAAATGTCCAAAGCCAATGGCCTCTCCTATACTGAAATGAATGACAAATTACCCATACTCTCGGCTTTCTGCTCAAGGCATCGACGACTATATTCGCCTTTCCCGGATGATAAAGGATGGTAATATCGTAGTCGTTTAGTAACTCAAGATACTATGCTGCCTCAAATTAAGATCCCTCTGCTTAAATAGATGCTGCAAACTGTAGTGATCGGTGTAAACTCGCATGACACTCCATACAGAAAATGCCTCCGGATCTTGGGAGTATGAACTATCCCGCAGCCAACTCCAAATCGTGCAAAGGGTAATTCTTATTGTGGGGCTTCAACCGACATGAATCATATACAATACCTCGGCCCTCCTGCATCAATACACAACCTAATCCAATGCGTAAAGTGTTGCAATACCCAATATACATCCCTGAACCGGAAGGATCTTGAGCTTCTGAAAGCTCGCCTTGCAATCATTCGACCATTTGAAGAAAGCACCTGTCTGGGTCAATCTAGTCAAAGAAGCTGCAACAGACGAGAATCCATCCAGAAACCGACAATAATAACCCGCTAGCCCCAAGAAACTCCTGATGTCGGCCGTTGTGGTAGGATCAGGCCAACTTTGAACTACCTGAATCTTCCTGGGATCCACTTTCATACCCTCACCGAACATAACATGCCGCAATAAATATATAGAATCTAACCAGAACTCGCACTTGGAGAACTTAGCATATAGCTTTTGTTCCCTTAGATTCTGAAGCACTATCCTCAAATGCTGCTCGTGCTCCTCCATGCTACATGAGTAGATCAATATATATTCAATGAAGAAAATGACAAACAGGTCAAGATATGGCCTGAACACCGGATTAATCAAATCCATAAATGCTATCGGAGCATTAGTCAAGCGGAAGGACATCACTAGAAACTTGTAGTGCTCATATCTAGTCTGGAGAGCTGTCTTCAGAATATCCAAATCACGAATACTCTGCTGAAGATACCCAGATCTTAGGTCGGTCTTCGAGAACACTCTAGTACCCTAAAGCTGATCAAACAAATCATCAATGCGCAGTAACAGGTACTTATTCTTGATGGTGACCTTATTCAGCTGGTGGTAATCAGTGCACATCTGCATACTCCTATCCCTATTCTTCACAAATAAAACCGGTGCACCCTAAGGAAACATACTCGGCCTGATGAATCCCCTCGAGCAATTCCTGAAAATGCTCTTTCAACTCTCTCAACTCCACTGGAGCCGTACGATAAGGCAGAATAGAGATGGGTTGGGTGCCTAGTGCCAAATTAATGACAAAATGGATATCACGATATGGTGGCAGGCCTAGTAAATCAGAAGAAAATACATCAAAAAACTCCTACACCACAAACACTAAATCTACTGTCGGAGTCTCCACAATAGTATCCCGAACAAAGGCCAAATAGGCCAAACAACCCTTCTCAACGATATGTCGAGCTTTCAAGAAAGAAATAACCCGACTGGATGTACCAATAAATAGGGGTGTCATGGATATTGAATAACTGGTTAAACCGACTGAACTGTATAGCTTTGAACCAATTTTTAGATTTCTTTTAACAAAACCATAGATTTTTATATAAATCTATAATCATACCGATAATTAGGGTAGGTTTTTTATTTAATAAAAATCAATCGAAAAATACCGAACTGTGCCGAATAAATTTATAAGAAAAAATATATTTATATATTAAGTTTAAAAATAATAAAGCATTAAATTTTTTCTTGGCCTTGGAATTATGAAAACAGTAACAAGTCAACAAGTAATTAACTCAAAATCCTAATTCCCAAACCTATTATACTACTCCTATTGAAACTAAATTATTTCCAGCATATTCACTAGCAAGACACAAGGTATTCTAGTGATTATGAGTAAGAAACTACAATATATTGAATATGTTTTCTATTGTATGATTTAAATTTATATTTTCGAATATCTAATCTTCTATAGACTTTATTCTTGAGTCCCAGCTTGGTTAATATCTTTCCACTCGTTTGATTTATATTTTCTTTCTCTATGCTTTATTTGTTTCCATTGTTGTTGAATAGTTAATGGATCTATACTCTGGCCATCTTTCATGTTTTCTTAATTCAGCACCCTTTAAATAGTAAAAATATCTAAAGGGTTTTGCTAAGTCCTATAAAGTACGTATGTTATTGCGGCATTCTGCTTCTACTAGTGAATTTTAAATGATATTTAAAAAATACCGAAGATTAACCAAAGCGTACCGATATTGAAGAGAAACCAATATGATTGGTACGATTTCTAAAAGTCTAATTTTGGTTATACTTAATAGAATAATTGAAAAATTGGTATGGTAAATAATCGGCCGAATTGAACCATTGAAACCCCTACCAATAGATGAACCTCTCCACTCCAGCCTAGGCAACTCTGGCATCGCCAAGGTAACAATCTCGGCATGGAAATCAAGAATGGCATGGTATGAAGACAACTAGTCCATGCGCAGAATAACCTCGAAGTCAATCATATCGAGCAATAGAAGATCCGCTTTAGTATCATACCAATCAAAAGTCACTACACAGAACCGGTAAACTCGATCCACAACAACAGAATCACCCACTAAAATGGACACATATACATGAACACCCAAGGACTCACGGGATACATCCAAATAAGGAGAAAATAGGGAAGAGACATAGGAATAGGTAGATCCTGGATCAATTAGTACCGAAGCATCTCTACTGTAGACATAAATAATACTTGTGATCACTGCATAGGAGGCTATTACCTCTGGTCTAGTTGCAAAGTCATAAAATCTAGACGAAATGCCACTTGACTGGCCTCCACCTCTAGGCGACCCTTACTCACTTGACCTCTGCCTCTGGCCAGCCGGATCGGCGGTGCGGCAGCTGGTGCGGTAATCATCGGCTGATGGTCATGCTGTACTACCTTGCCCCAAAGTTAGGGACAAAACCTCTTCACTTGACCCAACTCTACGCACTTGAAATAACCTCTCGGAGTGAAAAAACTGATGACTATGTGTTATTTATCAATAACCTGAATACCCACTGGAGGAACAATGTATAGCTAGTGGACGGTAAGTGCTCTCTAGAATGGCATTGAAGTAAGTCCGTGCTGGAGCACCCAGAATAGGTTGTGGTGCTGAATGCATGGGCCTGCTAGGATGGCCTTTCATGAATTGACCTTTGCTCTCAGACGGGGCGCCATTGAATCCACCAGAATGCTGAGGCCGAATATCCCTCGACATGAAATCTCTACTCTGGTTGCGTATACGCTCGATTCTCTAAGCTCTCTCCACTACCTGGAAGTACGGAGTCCCAATCTCTACCTCTAGGGCCATAGAAACTTGAATCCTAGTGCGAGCCCGCAATAAACCTTTGCCCTCTCTCTGCATCTGTGGGGAGTATGATAGCTGCATGACAAGACAAGTCGATGAATCTCGTCTTGTAGTCGGTCACAGACATTTGACCCTGCCAGTTCGCTCGAACTAACCACGTAACTCCTCCCTCTATGCAGGTGGAATATACTTATTCAAGAAGAGGTGTGTGAACAGATCCCAAGTCAAGGGAGGTGAACCTGTTTGCTTGCTTTTGAGATAAGACTGCCACCATCTACTGGCCTTCCCCTCTAGCTGAAATTTGGTCTCTCCTTGCAACAGTAAATGAAATCATGTGGGTTCTCTAACTGCTCACCGCCAAAGACGGGAATATGAAGTCTAGCAAATCTATCCAGCCGCTTCTTCTACTAAACGGTCTCAGCCGGTTTGATCTCCGCTCTACCTGCTGCAATCGGCTGAACCCCGCCCGCAGGTTGTGTACCTAGGGTCTGATAAACAGTAGCAACATGCTCTGGCGCATGAGGCGGTAGTGGTCTATGCTCCCCCCACCTCCTAATATATGGTCGGGCCAGCTGGAAATAGTTCGGCCTGAGTCATAGAATCCATAAATCACAGCATACAGCCCGTGACCTCTTAAAAACCCGGTGTAGTCATAAAGTCCGATGGGCCGACTCGAATGCAGGTACCTCATCCTGCTCCACAATAATATGATCCTCCAACAAATCCACTAGCGGTACTACTGGGGAAACTCTAGGATGCCCTCGTCCTCTGACAGGAGATGTGGCCCTCCCTCAGCCTCTTCCTCTACCTCTGACAATTGGAGGAGAAGCCCCTCTATCGCCATGTAATGCAGTCGCTCGCATTCTCACCATATGTGAGATAATAAGAGAAAGATACTTAACACACCATCGACTGCACGATAGAAGATGAAAAAAAGAAATTTTCCTAACACCCTATAGCCTCTTGAAGATAAATATAAACGTCTTCGTACGATCCGCAAGACTCTACTAGGTTTTTTCATGACACGTGAAACCTATGTGAACCTAGTACTCTGATACCAAGCTGTCATGACCCAATTCTCATCATAGGCCGTGATGGCGCGCAACGATGCCGTAAGGCAAGCCAACATTGAACCACCAACACAATTCTCCATTCATAAAACCTTTAAAATCAAGAATTTCATTAAGGGGATGGAATTAAGTCTAGAAAACATGTTAAAATATTTTCATTCTTGATAAATCACCAGTATGAAATAAACATAAAGTAGAATGATGATAATAGCAAGTACAACAATAATCATCTACTAGAAATCCCTAAAACCCGATGTCACAAAGTACATGAGCATCTAGTAGATTATACAAAATCGTTGTATCTACTGTCTAGAATAAAAATAGAAAGAATAAAATAAACATAGGGGGAAGGAGACTCTAGGTGCTATGGGTCAAAGCATGGAAAGCAGCTCACCACAAGGTTTCCAGCAAATGTGGCTACGCGCATGAGTGATAACTTGAAGTACCTGTCTCTGTAACTGTACAATTTGCGCAGGAGTGTAGTATGAGTACGTACATCAACGCGTGCCCAGTAAGTAACTAGTCTAACCTCGAAGAAGTAGTGACGAGGGTCGACATAGACACTTACTAGTGGTCCAATTACAATGTACATAAAGTAGACAGGTATGGAAGACAACAAATAGTAGCAAGATAGATAGATATCAATAGTATGATTCTTAAGCAAGAATAATTACGAAATCATTAAATACCATAAACTACCCTGAAGGGACAAGGTCAACTAATATCAAATACGATGCCAAATCTCAAGTCAGGAAAACCCATATGCATGTTGACTCCCTATCAAGTATTACATCACGAGTCTGTCGAGGCGATCGACCGGATCCCAAAAGAATAGTTATACACAATACCGTCGAGGAGAATGGCCAAAGCCCATAAAAATAATTTACAATACAGCCGAGGCTAACGACTCGATCCCATAGTAATAGTTCATAACACTACTGAGGTGAACGACCAGATCCCGTAATAATAATTCACGATACTGTCGAGGAAAACGACCCGATCCCATAAGAATAATAAAAGCCTCTCACCCACGGAGATACGTGCGAGTCGAGAAGACACAGAACTACCGATCATCAAATATCCGACAAAATTCAAAGAAAGAGCTCGGTCAATACATAAATTCTAGTATCAGTCCCAGTTATAAGTTCAAGTTATCAAACAAACAAGTTTAATTCAAATAATACAGTTTAGGCATGGTGTAGGTCGAAGTCTACTAGGACATAAACATAGATCTAGCTACGCACAGACTCTTGTCACCTTGTATATACATAGTACCCATAACAAGTAACACACAACAGTTAAATACCTACGGGGTTACTTCCCTTTTACAAGATTAGGCAAGAGACTTACCTTGCTTCCAAGCCTACTACTCGACTCCCAAACCTCACTAGTCACCTCAAATCGATGCCGAGCAATCCGAATATAGTAAAAGGGAGTACAAACCAATAAATATATACTCAAAAGCTCATAGTATAATAATTATAGTCAATTCCCAACACCACTCGAAAAGTCAACAAAAGTCAACCCCGGCTCACGTGCCTAAATTCTGAAAGTTTTCGAAGATAAATGTTTCTCATGGGACTATGAACTCAGTTACATAATTTGTACCCCTATGCATAATCAATTTAGTTTTCAAATCCCATTTTTACCAAATTCTAGGTTTTTCGGAAAGACCCCAAAAATTCTACAAAGTCCTATTTTAAAATCCTCACCTAATCCATGTATTTAACTCATAATTGGTAAAAATCACTTACCTCATGATGCTTGATGAAAATTACCCTCCAAGGAGCTCCAAAATCGCCCAACCCAAGTGAAAAATGACGAAAATGAGTCTAAGTCTCGTATTACAATCACATTCTGCCCAAGGGTTCTTAATCGGGATCGCGATCTCAATGCCCGGGTCGCGTTCAGGATGCACATAGTCCCTAGCCCTCTGCGTTCACGGTCCCACTACCGCGTTCATGAAGGCTTACACCTGCCTACCCTAGCAATTTCTCCCACGCGATCGCGACTGCCTCCACGCGATCACGAAGACCATTAACCCATCGCATTCGCATCTATAACTTCGCAAACGCGAAGCATAGGAAAGCCTCCTTCCGCAATCGTGATGCCTATTCCGAGATTGCATAGAACAAATTCCCTTAGTCCCATACAGCTCTCTACGATCGCTTGACCATCTCCACGATCATGATTCACACTAGATACCAGCAAAATCTGCCAACTTCAACCTTACTTCGGGTGGTCCAGAACTCACCCGAACAATCCGGGACCCCGTTCAAGTATACCAACATGTCCATAAAAATTCTAAGGACCTACTCGAAGTCTCAAAACACATAAATAACATCAAAACCAAGAATCGCACCTCAAAACAGAATTAATCAACTTCTATAGTTCAAACTCGTTCAACTAGATTCGAACGCGATGAATCACACTTAGACAACTCGGAATGATTCCAAATTTCACACACAATTCCGATATGACACAAAAAACCTACACCCAGACTCTAAATGCCAAAAGGGATTAGATAACACCAAACTCTACTTCAAATTAAACTTAGAAAACTCTAAAGCCTTCAAGATGTCAACTTTCAACAATAAGCGCTGAAACGGTCGCGATCCACCCAAAACTCGATCCGAACATACGCCCAAGTCCAAAATCACCATACAAACCTATTAGAACCTTTAAATCTCTATTCTGAGGCTGTTTACTCAAAGTATTGACTCAAGTCAAACTTGGCCACCTTAGGCCACTATTATGGAACAAAGTGTTTTAAATTCAACACGAATCCTTCCAAAATCATACCAACCATCCCCGCAAGTCATAAAAAGCACATATGGGGACTCTTAAATAGGGGAATAGGGATCTTGAAAGCAAAATGACCGGTCGGGTCATTACACTTGAGAAGATTTATGCTTGTTAGAGCTTGTGGTTTATGGTATTTGGTGTGTTATGATCTGCCTAGATTTGGTGATGTATCTTTCTCTGAGATCTTGGATTGAAGAATATGGTTTAAGAGGTTGTTGGCATTATTTTTGTGTGTTTTGGGATAATGGAAAGGTTAAGTAAGGGCTTTAGAGGCTCAAGGATTTGTATATTTGATGCATTGGGTTCCACGAGGTTGTAGCTGATCACGAGTGGTGTAGTTGGTTATTGGATTGGTAACAGGTGGCCTGTGTATATTTGAAGTTGTAGCTGGTAAGTTAGAGATTTATGTAGTGTCCATAAGGGAAGTTAGCATGTGTGTCAATTGGTTGGTGGAAGGCTTATTACTATTTCAGAAGTACGTGGAATAAGCTTAGGTGTTCACTAGTAGGATAGTTGATGATGTGTATTATATGACGGGCCTAATTTTCCTATAAAGTTGTTTTTCTACAGACTTATTACATTTGTGTTATTGCTTATATGGTTCAAACCATATACGGTTGAGGTTTCATGTCAAATTTGGCGTAACTTGTTGGCTGAGCAGCTTGTGCTACAGGAGGCGAAGTTTATGTATATGAAATTAGCACGATCAAATTTGGATAAGGGTATATTTGGAAGAGAATGCCTTCAAGAATCCTAGAACAGGCAATGGTTCTTACCGGAAGAGAGGAAATCCATGACTTGTTGATATAATGGGGTGATCATGAGTTTCTACAGGTTTATTTCATCATTAGCAGTGTTTTGAAGGATTGTAACAGGGATTTATTTGAGTTGGTGTATTTTTTTGGTACCGCGTGTGGCTATAAGCAGTAATTAAAGTAATAAGATATTACTATGGGTATACAAGTTATGAGGTACATCGTGTGGTTACATCTTAGAAGTACCTTTTATGGCTTAATAAAACTTGTTGAGATTGATAAAGTGTATATATACAAGAACCAAATCTTAGTGTCACGACCCAAATCGGAGGGCCGTGATGGGAACCCCGTGCCTTACTGAACCGAGTACAGCGTAACGTATCTTTCTTATCATATCTTCATGAGTAAATTAGTCGGAAGGGCTGTCATGAGATAACCAGAACAAAACATCAGGGAATACTTGACATAGCACGAGCCAGCATGATATACAAACTTATACATGTGAAATACGGGCCTATATGGCCGACATGATCATTTGTACACTCAAACCATAGGCCAACAAGGCCCTACAAGTATCCATATACATGACATCTGTCTACAAGCCTTTAAGAGTACATAAAAATCATAAAGGTAGGGACATGGTCCTGCCATATCAATCAATATATGTACGAATCAAACTGACCAAATAGGCAACTTTGGAGCAAGTGGAGTGCCAACACCTTCTGGAGCTCATAGCCTACTAGGAGGATTGTCAACCTATCTACCGGTACCTGGGGGCATGAAACGCAGCGTCCCTAGGCAAATGGAACATCAGTACGAATAAAGTACTGAGTATGTAATACAGAAAGCATAAATAAGAATAGTAATGTAAATAGAGATAGAGAAGATACAACTTGTAACATCTGAGTGCCTCTGAGGGCGACTGCCATGAACTACATGATACATATATATGCGCATAAACTTTCAAAAACATACTCCTCTATGGGCAACATCATCATCGTATCGTACCCGGCCATAATAGGCTTGGTAAAAATGTAGTCGGCCATCATAAGGCTCGGTAGAATTGTACGCGATCGTATGGAGCTCGGTAAAACCCAACTGATTCAGTGGTTGCAAAATAGGTGCTGTACCTGAACGGCAATAGCGTGGCTTGGTAGAGTAAAATAGATACATATATATAATGCACGTTTGACTCATAGAATCACGTTTTAAACCTTTCGGAGTGACATAAGGTCGTCGCAACCTAGATTAATATTATGGACATCCATACCATCAATATGGATCTCAATAGGATTCAAGGATCACAAATGCTTTCTTAGAATAACTTAATAAGGAAAGAACAACATGGAAAACCTTAGTTGCTAGGAGTAGATCTGTTATGAAACAATGTATCATTTATGTTCATTTCAGTTTAGATCATACCAAAAGAAAGAAGGAAGTGCCTTGACATACCTTTACAATCTTCTATCCAATCGTCAACTAAGCTCAATATGATCTTCTTACATTTACAATGAGTAAACCAACTTTGTCGTCATCATATAAGCGTTGTAACTCTCATATTTTGAAACTAACATTCTAGAAGAAAACGGACATCACCTACCCTATTTTTACTACATCCCATGAGTTACTAAAAGTCACCAAACAACCCAAACAACAATCAGGTAATTATATGGAACAAAACCACCACAATAACACGTCGAGCGACAAGCTTGGTTCATGTCTAATAATACTATATTTTGAAACCCTTTCCCTCTTATTAATATTCTGGAAAATGTTGGTAGTAACAACACAATATACTCAAGTTATTCCATAAATTTTCCAGCCATAAAATGCTGCAAAAACACCTGCCAAACAATCCAACAATCAACAACATTACTAACAATTCTTTCGATCGATATTTCACAAGTTCTATCTTCATCGATTTAGCCGTAACTTGGATAAAATCAAGTACAAGTAGAGTAAGGGGTTCCATGCCTTTGAACAAATGGAACAAATATAATTTGAGATTACTTCACCACAAAGTATACTTCGAATGTAGACACAAGAACAAGGAAGAGAAACTAACAAGCACTTCGGATTTCTCGGCACTAGAGTCACTTTGAACTATAACCACCCCCTACACGAGCTGGAACCACACCAAAATAAGAAAGCACAAGAAGAACAAGAACCTCACTGGCACGCCGGGATTTCTGGCATTTGATTCATCTTCTTATATTTGGTTTTCACTCTAGAATCATGGAGACTACTTTGAGAGTGTTTTTGGGAGAGAATAGGGTCTGGTTGGGTCAAATAAATGAACCCAAATGAGCCTTTCCTCAATCTTTAAAGGTTGGAGAGTCATTCAGCACTGAAATGGGTCCCATTAGGAGTTGCTTGCGCGGTCTCGTGAAAACATAAATATCTCTCTACTCCAATATCGTATCGACAAACGGTCTAATGCTTTAGAAACGAGACTCGTAAAAATACAATTTGATAGGCCTGTAATTCTTATTAAATTGAGAGAGAAGCTCTATTACATTTGACCTAATTTTTAGCACATTTATGAATGTAACTTGTGACGACCTTTGCTAACTTTTGTTCTGCAACTCGCTTGACTTCAAAACATAACACACGACCATCATACGACTAAAATAACTCATAACATAACCTCCTTATCATATTAATCAACCTAGTCTCACCCTAAAAGTTAAGCTGAAAGAGGAGGAAAATCAAAGAAGAAAGGAGGATTCACCAGCTACAGAGAAAGACTTACCGGCCACAACTCCAAGTCACACTAAAGATAACCAGCACAGGGGTCAACAAAAACCAAAACTGCAAAACTCCAATGTAAATGAAGCAGCAAGAGAGCAAAACAATAACCAAAAAGCTGAGAAACATCAAAAGAGCAGGGATCACCAAAATCAAGGGGTAACTCTATCAAATGATGAATGGCAAACACAGAAAAAGAAGCACTTTAAAGGTAACTCCCAAGCCAACAAGAAGCAAAAGCAGATATACATACCAAAACAAAATACAATGCAACTTGTTGATGCTGCACACACATAGGAAGCCACTAGAACTACAGAGTCAGGTATACCTTCTGCTTCTCATCAGGTAACTTCAGAAGTATTGAATTCTATTCATACCTCTAGAGACACCAACACTGTATCCTATTCCCACGATCCCCCTGTTATACCTGTTGTTAATGAAGTTGATGGAGGAATGGATAAATTTCAGGAGAAAACTAGTTTTTTGCAGGATGGGGTACCTACGGGGTTTGGGATTCCTCATGTTTTGCATGAGTGTGCTAGAGCACAATTGATAGACCATAGATTGCCCCCCCCCCCCCC
>MCJB01011498.1:117260-132635 GCA_002018475.1 Nicotiana obtusifolia | reverse complement strand
CCAATCCCCCTACATCAGTTATTGCAGAGTCTCATACAGTTACTGCAATGGGAGAAGAGACATATGAAATAAACAGCTCAGATGAATACCAAATTAATCAGCAGGAAGATGCAATAAAAAGACTCTTAAAAGGGAAAGCCCCTGTAGTGTCAAATTTCAGCATACAATCCCCTAAATCCAAAAATAAGCCAAGCCAGAAAAAGAGAAAAGCCATGAGAAAACAGTCTGAAGGAATCTCTATTAATTAACCTACAACATAGCACCTTTAGGAATATACTACTCCATACCAAAGCCCAACTGCCAACATGAAATGGAATCCTGATGTTGATACTGCCAACAAATTGCAGACATATAAAGACCTTGTGCCAGACCCCTCCATTTCACAACCTCTGTTACATGCCAATGAGCAGGACATGCAGGAGGAACTGAATAAACACACTGCTCTAATACTTGCTCCACTAGAAGAGTATCCTCTAAAATATTCTTCACAACATGATGAATATAGACCTATTCTCTTAGAGGATGAGATGAGTGGAGGCTTTGAGGAAGAAGCTGGACTCAGCAATGCCACAGAAGAGGACCAACATTGTGATCTCCTTGCAGCAGCCATTAATGGGGAACACTATCAAAATGCTATCATTCAGAACCAGGGGTTATCTCCTAGAACATACAACCCATCACCAAGGATCATAAGAAACATGGCTGCTAGAAAAAGCACTGTCCTACCAAACTCCAACCCCCCTCCATGTTTTAATGATTAATACACTTATATGGAATGTCAGAGGTATTAGAACCTCTGGATCCATTGAGAGACTCAAAACATTAAAACAAATCCATAATCTCTCCCTCATAGCTATTCTAGAACCATTCCTAGACTCTTCACATATCACCCAATACCAAAACCAACTTTCTATGCATCATGTAGCTTCCAACATCAATGACAAGATATGGATTTTCTGGGATAAGGACTTCTCTGGTACTATCACAGATCAAGATGAACAGCAAGTCACAATTGAGTTAAAGCATACTGAAGCTCCTGAAATCTTCCATCTCACAGTCATATATGCTAAATGCAAACCTCCTTTGAGGAGGCCACTGTGGGACAAGCTAAGGAACAAAGCATAGAACTCTAGTGAACCATGGTTTGCCATTGGGGATTTCAATGTGATTGCATCAATTGAAGAAAAGATAGGGGTATTCCATACCAACTCAACAAAAGCCTGGAGTTTTTGAGCATGATCGAGGATTGTGGACTCACTGACCTTGGATAC
This sequence comes from Nicotiana obtusifolia, assembly GCA_002018475.1. Lineage (NCBI taxonomy): Eukaryota > Viridiplantae > Streptophyta > Magnoliopsida > Solanales > Solanaceae > Nicotiana > Nicotiana obtusifolia. The sequence goes on along the minus strand of MCJB01011498.1, from coordinate 131,364 downwards.
TATGGACCTAGATACACTTGGTCTACTGGAAGAGGCCTCTGCTCAATTGTCTGGAAAAGACTGGATAAGGGATTGGCCAATGACAATTGGCTTGCTGCACACCCTGCCACTACTATTACACATCTAGCATCTACAGGATCGGATCATTGCCATCTTCTCATGGAAATCAATGTCAGACTGGATAATGCCACTAAGTATTTTAAATTCCTGAACTGCTGGACAGAAAATGCAACCTTCCTGCACTGGTACAGCAAGTCTGGAATACACTAGTCACTGGAAATGCAATGTGGATTTTCCATCAAAAAACTAAAACACTCTGCAAAGAATTATCCAAATGGTCCAGATAGGAATATGGAGATATTTTCCAGAAAGTCAAAGAATTTGGAGAGAAAGTCAGAAAAGCAGAAGAGACCTGCGCACAGTCCAACAAAGAATCAGATAGAACAATTGCTCATGAACTCAATGCTCAATATGTCAAACATTTGAAGATTGAAGAGGCTGTCTTGAAGCAAAAAACAAAACTACAATGGTTCAAGGATGGAGATGCCAACACCAAATATTTCCATAGTCTGATTAGAGGCAGAAGAAGAAAGTTGTATATCCACAAAATCAAAAATGAAGATAATGACTGGATATATGGAGATGAAGCAATAGGTGAAGCTGCCTGTGACCATTTCCACAACCTGTTCACTGATCCTGGGGGAGTCATAAGGGAAGATCTCCTATCTTACATCCCTACATTAGTTACAAAAGGAGATAATCATCAACTCAACAAAGATCCTACAATGGAGGAGCTCAAAGACTCTGTTTTCTCAATGAACCCATCCAGTGCTGCAGGTCCAGATGGCCTCAATAGAAAATTCTTTCAGCATTGTTGGGATATCATTCAGTTTGACCTCTTCAATGTGCTGAAGGTATTTTTCTATGGTCAATCAATGCCTAGGTACATGGCAGAAGCATGCTTGGTGCTGATATCTAAAGTGGAATTCCCTAACACTTTGTCAGAATTTAGACCTATAAGTTTGAGAAATTTCATCAATAAGATATATCCAAGATTATTTCCAAAAGAATTGCACCTATTCTCCCCAAGATCATCTCCCTAAATCAGACTGGCTTTATCAAAGGCAGAAGTATTTCTGAGAATATTATGCTTGCACAGGAGATTGTCCAGGGAATCAAGAAGCCAAACATAGGTGCTAATGTAGTGATCAAATTGGATATGGTAAAGGCTTACGACAGAGTATCTTGGTCCTTTACGTGTATAATGATGAGAAGAATGGGTTTTAGTGAAAGAATCATTGACATGGTATGGAGAACAATGTCCAACAACTGGTACTCTGTCATAGTCAATGGCACAAGATTTGGCTTCTTTCATTCCACTAGAGGTCTAAAACAAGGAGACCCTCTGGCACCTTCACTCTTCATTTTGGGAGTTGAATTACTGTCTAGGATGCTCAACAATCTCACACATGATAAGTTCTTCAATGGCTTTTATATGGAAAAGAGAGGACCTCAAATCACACATCTGAGCTTGGCAGATGATGTGATCATCTTGACCTCAGGCTGCAGAACTTCTCTAAAGAAGATCATGAAGGTCCTTCAATATTATGAGCAGACATCTGGGCAGCAGATCAACGAAAGCAAAAGTCATTTTATGACCACCCCCTTTCCTTTCCAATATACTACCAGGAGAATTCAACAGGTCACAAGTTTTACCAAAAAGGAATCCCCTCTAGCCTACTTAGGCTGCCCCCTATACATTGGCAGGAAAAGGATTATGCACTTCAATGGTGTCATCTCTAAAGTGGTAAGTACGATAAGAGGTTGGCATGGCAGGTTATTATCCTATGGGGGTAGATTGACCTTAATCGAGCATGTCCTACAGTCACTCCCTATTAACTTGTTGTCACCAGTCACACCCCCAAAAACCGTCCTTAAACAAATAGAGAAACTAGCAGCTAACTTTTTCTGGGGAATGAACTAAGAAAGGAACAAATACCATTGGGCTTCATGGCACACACTATTATATTCACTGGAAGAAGGGTGCATTAGACTAAGACCTATAGCAGAGATTTGCAAATCTATAAAATACAAACAATGGTGGGGATTCAGGACCAAACAGACACTATGGAGCAATTTCTTACTGGCCAAATACTGTAAGAGATCACACCCCAGATCAAAAAAATGGAGCTCTGGACAGTCACAGACATGGAGAAGAATGATGATCAACAAAGAAACTGCTGATCATCACATTCGATGGAGACTGCACTTAGGAAATTCCAGCTTCTGGTGGGATAATTGGCTAGGTATTGGGCACTTAGCTAATTTCAGACAAGGACAAGGCAGGCCTGGCAACATCAAGGTCTCACAATACTGGACTGACGGGCAATGGGATATCCAGAAACTCAGCCAAATAATATCTCAAATAGCTCCCCTGTCCATAATCTCACACATTCTCCAAGTCAAAATCCATTATAACCCCCAGATCAATGACACACCAATATGGCAGCCTTCTGCTTCTGGGGAATTCTCTTGTGCATCATCATGGACTATGTTGAGAGAAAGAAACCAAGTAGTGCTCACAAATAAGATGATATGGCATAAGAAAATACCCTTCAAAAGGTCCTTTTGCCTATGGAGAACATTGAGAAACAAGCTGCCCACAGACGACAGAGTAGCTAGGTTTGGAGCTCCAAGTGTTAACAAGTGTGTATGTTGCACCAAAGCAGGGAATGAAACAGCGGAGCACATACTCAACTCAAGTCATTTTGACCAAATCATCTGGAAGCACTTCAATGCACCAGTTGGGATTCAAAATCACAGACAGTCCCTAACAATGAAGTTAATGAACTGGTGGCTGCAAAAAAGAGAGAATGAGGTGCAGAAATGGGTCTTAGACACATTGTCAATCATTATATGCTGGAATCTGTGGAAGAATAGATGTGCAGCCAAATATGGGGGAAAATCATCACCAGTTACCAGAGCACCGTACTCAATCACATCTGATCTAGTTCTGCTACTCAGAACATCTTATGCTAACATCAAATGGCCTGCCACAAGGCTAGAAATGTACATAGCTATAGAGAGTTTACAGCATCACACCAATGTGCAGCAAGTAGTATGGTTGAAGTCAACAACTGGGTATGTCAAAATCAACTCAGATGGCAGTGCTCTAGGCAACCCAGGGAAACTAGGAGCAGGGGTCATCATTAGGGACCAGCAAGGTAATTTCATTCATGCTATTTCAAGTCCATTGGGAGAGGAAACTAATAATTTAGCAAAAACTCAAGCAGCACTCATTGGCATCAACTGGTGTATGCAAAATGGTTACACCAAACTTCACTTGGAAACAGACTCTAAGCTGCTTACCCAATGGCTAACAAGACAGTCTAAGCCACCATGGACCTTAGATATGATAATACAGGAAAGTAAAAATTTGAGCCAACATTGTGAAGGCTTTATGTGCACTCATGTCCTAAGAGAAGCCAATGGTCCAGCTGATACCCTGTCCAAACTGAGTCATGATTCCAACTTCCTAAGACACTATAACAGCCAAACGGACTTGCCTGCACTCATAAGGGGACAGATTCACCTTGACAGTAAAGGCACCCCTGCATTTAGACATAGGAAGTCCAAAAGACTCAACTTCCCACCACATATGATGATCCACAATGCAACTGGATGATTAACATGAACATATTCTTGAGGGAAGAATCAGTAACTCAACATACCACAAAGTTAGGATGCAGTAATACCAGCAGAAGCAGTAAACTGAGCAGCAGACTATCCTTCTCTCTGACTGCTCTGCTGCTGAAAATCCACTGTCCACCCAACCTAGCTCAAAACTCCCTATTTAAGATACCAGCACACAAGCAAAAATCAGTAAGCCAATAGGAACTTGCCCTCCTTAACATGTCTGCTGAGTTTTGCAGGTACAGGACACAGCAATGTCTCACTCCTGTAGCTACAAAGGCAGTCACTACAACACATGGTGCTACAACCTTTGTAACTGCAGCAATATCCTCTTCACAACTTGCTTTTTTGCAGGAAAATAGACCTCTCCAGTGCGTTACTAAAGCTAAACATCACAACAGCAGCTTCCTAGTAGCAGCAGCAATCAAACAAATGCATAATACCAGCAGAAGTAGTGAACTAAGCAGCAGATAGTCCTTCTCTCCGACTGCTCTGCTGCTGGATTCACAGCTGATTTTTTGCAGGGAAATAGACCCCTCCAGTGCATTACTAAGCTAAACATCATAGGAGAAGCTTCCTAGTAGCAGCAGCAATCAAACAACTGCATAATACCAACAGAAGCAGTAAACTGAGCAACAGACAGTCCTTCTCTCTGACCGCTCTGCTGCTGGATTCACAGCTTGTTTTTTTGCAGGGAAATAGAGACCTCTAGCAATGCATCATCTTCACAAGCAACACACAAACAACACACAGGCTCACAACATTAACAGCAACAACACCAGCAGAAAAAACAGCAGCAGCCCCACTGGCAGTAATAGCAATAGTAGCAGCAAGAACATCAACAACAACAACAAGATGGATAATCAATCAACAAGCCACAAATATCACTACCAATCTCACACAGGCGGGAGACTATCCAGAAGCAGCAGATCACACAGGATTAACACAATCCAGTCTTCTCACAAGTATAAGGTTGACAACAGCAAAGGCATCAGCAATAGCAACATCAACAGTGACAACATCAGCAGCAGTAATAGCAGCAAGGAAAAAATACAGTCACCACCCCACCAGAAATCACAACTCACAGAAATAGAACATCTCCACAGCAGCAGCAACAACAATCCTCAACTATGCTTTCTTTGCCAAAGCAAAGTTGAAGATTGTTACCTTCTGTTTTATGATACCTCATGTAGAAGATCCTCATTTTTTGCTAGAAATAGACCTCATCGTATAGAGAGGATACTATTTCAAATTACTTCTTTAGACAATCATTACATCATCATAGGTCTAACCCATCACAATTATCTAGGTATAGTTGGTTGTCAAGTCTCGATGACCAAGAATGCACATCTTTCATATTGGGAGGTAAGGTCTATGTCCCCCTTCATCTTTGTATTTATGTTATATATATGATAATTAACACTAGGCACACTGCCTAGTGAATTTGTTTAGAAAAAAAAGTACTCCATAATTTGAATGGGTAGTTTTTTTAAAAAAATATTTTCCATTGTTATTATAAATAATTATACCATATTCATATTTATTAACTCAAAGAGAGTAACCAATTAATTCAAAATTTAAAATTCAAAATATTTTTTAGGTAGAAAGGTAGTTTATTTTGTCTTAATGATGTCACTTGGCTTAACGTGTTTGCTTTTTCTTCTACGTCTAATTATAGATAGAAGATATTAGGAAGAAACTACTATCCATTCAATTTGAAATTTTAGTTTTTTATTTTTTCTTTTTATTAATTTTAAAATAATTTTAATACTTCAACTTGAAAGTATTCCATAATTTGAATGGGTAGTGTTTTTTTTTTAATATTTTAATTTTTATTATAGATAATTATAAGATATTTATATTTATTAATTCAAATAGAGTAACCAATTAATTCAAAATCTTAAATTCAAAATAAGTTTTAGTTAGAAAGGTATTTATTTTGTCTTAACAATGCCACTTGGCTTTCTATAGTTATGCCACTTGGCTTAACGAGATTATTTTTTCTTCTACTTTTAATTATAAATAGATAGTAGGAAGAAACTACTATCCATTTAACTTGAATTTTTAGTTTTTTATTTTTTCTTATTATTTTAAAAAAAAATATTTTAAAACTTCAACTTGAAAGTACTCCATAATTTATTTTTGGTTTTTATTATAGATAATTATAAGATATTTATATTTATTAATTCAAATAGAGTAACCAATTGATTCAAAATTTAAAATTCAAAAAATATTTTTTACTTGGAAAGGTAGTTTATTTTGTCTTAACAATGCCACTTGGCTTTTTGTAGTTATGCCACTTGGGTTAATGAGATTGCTTTTTCTTCTAGTTTTAATTATAGATAGATTGTTTTATATTGTATTGCTACTTCAAATAAAATATTTGTTATAATTGTCATTTAAAATTTATTGTGTCATATTAGTAAATTCATTGTTACACAATAATAAAAAGATGAATTATACCAACAATTAGTTTATCGTGGTGTAATTGTTACACTATTCTTCCTTTTTATTTGACCTAAATTCTACTAGAGTCGTGATAACACTTAATCCCGCCTCTAGGTAAACAAAAAACACATTAACCACGAACAAGATTAAAAACATAATAAAGTTTAGTAGGACAACATAAATAAGTCAAAACAAGTATGGTAATACATCAATACAATCCCAGAACTGGTGTTACAAAGTTGAGCTACTATAATCGAATCATAATCCAAGTATATGAAACATAACATGTGTATTGTCTGAATGAAAGAAACACTAACAGATAAATGATAGAGGTGACTTCAAGGCACTATGAGTCGACCAAATCACCTCTACCTTGAGTCTCCAAATCTGCTCCTACACAGTCTCCTAGATCCCACTAGTACCAGGCTCAGTATGGGCAGTTAAGATGTGCAACAAGTGCAACATGAGTATGATAATCAATGTATACTTAGTAAGTAACATTGACTGACCCCGTCGAAGCAGTAGCAAAGTTTTGTAAAAAACATACTACCTTTATATATAATGTGCATGTGACGACCCCAATATCCCGCCTTTAGGATCGTTATAGCACCTAGCCTCTACGACTAGGTAAGCCTTTCACACAACAACATTAGACAAGATATAACAATTTAATATTAAATAAAACTGAGAACAATGGACTAAAACACAACCAATAACATAATACAACTTTCACAAATCCCAAAATTCGGTAATATAGAGTCATAAACTCTAGGAAGAGTACACAAGATATTCCATAATACAATACTATTTTGGATTACAATTAAACAATAGCATAAATAAAGTAACATGGTGACTCCGAGGCCTGCGAACCGAACGGCAGGTATACCTTGAAGTCTCCAACCGCACAAGCACAACTCTCAAAACCAACACAATCCAAAGTACCTGGATCTGCAAAAAAATGTGCAGAAGCGTAATATGAGTACACTACAGCGGTACCCAATAATTATCAAGACTAACCTCGATGGAATAGTGACGAAGTTCAAGTCAAGACACTCACTAGACATAAACATGTGCAATTATATAAATATAAAGCTGACAGCGGAAAGAACATCAATATAAAGTTAACAACGGAAAGAATATTAATATAAATCTAATAATGAGATAATAGAAAAACCAAATGGAAATGAGAAGTAACATATAATAAAGCAGCAAAATAATCATAACACAGTTAAAGTATGAATGAAATCAATTAAGGAAACAAGTGACAGTTCAAGTAATCAAGTCATTCCATCACATGATTTACAACAAGAATCACCCTGAGGCACCATACCTCATAATCATAAATCATAGGCCATAATCACGAATCTTACACACATGTCACCTTGTGCCCACATTATCAATCACCTTCTCACGACAAATCTCTCGTGCCACAATATAAGTCTTACCTGCACAGCAAAGTCCACGTGCCACCATGTACATCGTATCCGTGTAAATTGCCCATAAAATATTTGAAGGATTTATTTAAATAAGGTAAGTTATGATAACAATTTAAATAAAGTAAAGAGTCAAATTATATAATGAGTTTATTTTAGGAATCAAATAAAGTAAAATTGTCACGACCCAAATCGCAGGGTCGTGACGTTCACCCGATGCCTTACTCAACGGAGTACCAACGTAACATATCTTTCTTATCATACCATCATGGGTAAGTGGGCTAGAAGGACCTTCATGAGATAACTAGAATAAAACATAAGGGAATACTAGACATACGACGACTCAACATGGTATACAAATTCATACATGTGACATACGAGCCTATACGACCGAAATAATTATTTGTACACTCAAAACATAGGCCGACAAGGCCATACAATCATCCATATACATGACATATGTGTACAAGCCTCTAACAATACATAAACGTCATTAAGGTCGGGATAGGGCCCCGCCATACCAATCTATACATGTCCAGAGCATACTAAACAAGTAAACAACTCTGGATCAAGTGGAGTGCACCAACACCTTTCGCTTAGCTGATAGCCTACTACGAGGACTGTCAACCTATTTATCGGGACTTGCGGGCATGAAACGCAGCGACCCCAGGAAAAGGGACGGTAGTACAAATAAAGTACTGAGTATGTAAGGCATGAAAAGTAGTATATAAAAGACATGAAAGAAACAAGGAGTGAAGAACTCAACCTGTAAGTCTGAATAGCTCTGTGAATCATGAAACATTTATAATGTCATGCATATGCATATAAATTTCATATCATGCATAGGTATATGCATACATAACGTCATCAAGCCCCTAATAGCATCCAGTCATATCATCTCGGCCTCTATGGGCGAAATCATCAACGTATACCAGCTGATTAGGTGGTGGTATGTATATAATGCCATAACCTTTCCCCATACCCCATGTACATGTAATATACGTGTATATAATGCCATCTGTTCAGGGTCAATATACATGTATAAATGAATGCAATGCATAATGAAGTAAGTCAATAAGATCTCTCAGAATATCATAACATCATTATGCCTTTGGATAAATTTTATCAACTTACATATTTTATGAGACCCATGAACAGAGTTAATAATAGGACACATGGGGAATCAAGAACATTGTCAACCCTAGTACTTTTAAGAATAGAGTCACTTGTGAAAGTTGCGTGTTTGCTCATTTCGTTGTATCATATGGATCATGCTAAAATGAAAGAAAGGACAGCCCTAACTTACCTTAAATCCGTTTAGTCCTTAATACCTTCCATGCAATTCTTCAAACAACTTAACTTAATCTACCATAGCATAAGGAGATTCAAAATCAATGCTGAGTAAAGGCTAAGTCCGCTACTTAAACTAGTAGCTCGGTTATGTAAATTAGGCAGCATCTCCCCTGTAACCTTACTTTACCAAGTCCATCAACCAACACGAACCCATACAACCTTCACCTATATACTTTCATCACCACAACACAAATCAATCTACGCAACAACAAGTTCATAAACATCACCAACGAAACTACTATTTAACATGGCAAACGGTAAGCTCAGATTGAATCCCTTTTGAACCCTTTATCCCCAAAGTCATTCATTCATTAACTTAAAAAATAGGCAGAATGATATTAAGTACAATGGGAGGACTTCTAACCTCCTATTTATATCCTAATTCACCCTCAAACAACCCAACAATCTAACAACAACAACAAGTACAACTTTCCATTGTTATGTTGTCCTTTCTCTTCATACTCACGGTACCAACAACAAGTTCATCATGTAGACAATATTTTATAATAAAAACATCATAAGAGAGTCATTTTCAAGGGTTTCCAACCATTTATATTTCATGGAAACAACCTTTCCAAAACAGTCTATTAAAAATACTAACATCTCAAACTATTTCACTGCTCCTCTTGTATGATTTTGCTCAAATAATGCAACCAACATACAAACAACTTCAAGTACATGTAGTAGGATGTTATACTCACCTTAACCAGTAGAAGAAATACTAAATTTAAGCCAAGAACAGCCCACAACTATCCTCAATGACACCACAACACTATAGGTGTTGTATTCTCTTCTTGAATCAACTTTTTGGTGTTCAAGTTGGTGTGTAAACACTTGTAGTTCGCCTTGAAAATCTAATGTATGTGAAGAAGGGACTAATTATTACCTTAATCAACAAGAAGAACACAAAACCTAAGGTTACTTCACTTGAAGAATCCTCCAAAACAGCCACAAGATGAAGGACTACAATCTAGCAAGCACCACGGGATTTCTAGCGTTGGATTCATGTTTTTCTCTTTGGTTTTCACTCTAGAATCATGGAGACTGCTTTGAGAGTGTTTTGAGAGAGTATATGGTCTGGTTGGGTCGAAAAATGACCCCAAATGAGCCTTGACTCGATCTTTCAAGGGTGGAGAATCACCCACCGCCTAAGTGGGTCCCATGGGAGTTGCTTGCGCAATCTTGTAAAAATGCGAATATCTCTCTACTCTGACGTCGTATCGGCGAACGGTTTAATGAGTTAGCAACTAGACTCGTATAACTTCAATTTGGTATGTGGATCATCCCTTAATTCCAAGTATATCGAAAGAAAGCTCAGCTACATTTGACCTAATGTTTAGCATATTCTGAATGTAACTTGTGATGACCTTTGCCAACTTTTGTTCCACAACTTGCTTGAATCCAACACGTAACACACGACTATCATACGACTAAATAACTCATGACATAAATTTATTATCATTTTAAGCATCCTAGTCTCACCCAAAAAGTATATGTCATAACTTTTCCCGCTTGTCGACTTTCGACGAAACTTATTTTCTACAATTTGTTTAGCTTCTAGCCTTCCAACACTCTTGGTTCTTGTTATTCATGATCTTCAATATTTGTAACATCCAAGGTAACATGATTATCTTAATTTAAATACTTTCGAAGATGATATCATTTCTAAGCATACGTCAATTGACTTACGACACACTCTCACGTACGAAAACATGGAGTGTATCGTCATTCCCTCCTTTGGAATATTCGTCCTCGAATGTTGACTGATGCGCTTATCAGTCTCATTACCTATACCTCTTGTGAATACTTTTATACTGTCCTTTCCATCTATGCAATTGTTCTGTGAATAAATCAAAAGGCCAGGGCATTCCCCCCTTTAGGCCTCTCTCACACACTACGGATTGTGGTCAGAATTCTTCTAATCTTGTAACTGTTGCTATCTTGTGTCATGCAGCCTATACGACTCTTTCCATGTATGTGCACCTACGTGACTCTTCTCCATTTTTTCCTCCAGCTTTTAGCCAATCTCTAGGCCTCACTTTGTGAACATATACAGAACTATGATAAGCAATCCCTCTAGGAATCTATAGGTTTACTAAAGTTCTTCGCTCCGTACTTTTTCGAACTTACGACTGTTGCTATATCTTGTTTCATAGCCTCGATTATCTATGCTTATGGTTTTAATACAACTAGGTAGGTCATACTATATGATAACTCTTACTTTGGTTTATTATTATCGAGGTCTGCTACCCAACTCTAGGTTACGCTCCGCTGCTTATCTATATGTATAAACCTAAGTCCTTTAATACTTCCTCATTACTGTTCCTCTAATAGTGACGGCTTAATCTCATCTCGTACTTTGTAACTTTTATCCATCCATTGTTGATTCACCTTAACGTGAATCCATAATCTACCACTAATAACTTGAAACCTCTTAGGTAATTCAATTTCACTAGGGCTCACATCGTATCGGGGAATATTTGAAGTGATTTTCCTGATCCACCTAGGGATGATACTATACTTCAATAACCATATTTTATAGCATCCTAACATGATTCATCTTATTTGGGGGGGGGGGGGTTATTCTAATCATGTGAAATTCATGAAAGCCCTTTTCTTTAAATAATTAATCAATCAAAGGCATACACGTCATCCTCTTATCAGTCACAATTACACCCTTATTCTACTACCGGGGCAATATTTCATCTCTCCTAATTGATCATAGTCTTAGACTCCTCCAAGTTCATTCAGGCTATATTGAGCTTTCTATAACTTAAGGAAACTATCAACTCTCTTGATTTGATGGGCTTAATCCCAAGGCCTTACCTATTCTTGTCACCTTCTTACTCACGTTTTCTTATCCTTACTCCTATCTACCTAAAACCTTGCCGCTCTACCATACTTTAGCTTGCGACCTACACCTATCTATTTATACTACTTGCAACCTTAACTTGCTAGCACTATAGATTTCCTTTCGTGCCTTCTCAGTTGTCATTAAACATAAGCAATTACTTTTCGTGGTCATTCTGCCACTTGTTGCATGACTACTTGGCTTATCTTATTGCCCACGAATAATGGAATGTTTTGTAACTCATATGATCTCAAATATCACTTTTGATTTTTTTCTTCTTCCCGGTCATTATCCACGATATGTGCCACTTTCTTATGGAGTGCATACAATATTGTAGTGAGACTGTTATTACAAGACCATTTCTTCTTTATGTCACTATGCTTAGGTCGAAGCCTTCTTCCTTATTTCCTCAGCTAGTCTTTCTTTGTAGTACTTAGGGGAGACTCTCTAACTCATGTAAATCTATGAGATTATTACATCGTATACCCGAAAGAATTTTTGATGTTCTTACTCGCCTGTAATTATTCTTAGTTACTTACCTTCGGGCTCTTGTGCTCGTATGGTTGCTTCTGAACTGAAATTTTTAATGTCTCCCAGTGGAAATATCTTTTATTTTCGTAACACCTATACAACACCTTTAACTACCTCAACTCCTATCTGAATATTTTTCAAGTATCACGATGTCATATCTGCGAGACTGAATTCCCTATGAGGGGGTTCACTATGTTTATCTTGCACGATATGTTGATTTATCTATATCCTCTTGTCTAGCCATAACTAGACTCTTCCTGAATCAACTACTAACTATGATACGCTCAAACTACACATTAATAAATAGTGTAAATCGGTCGATGTCAAATATAATAACCCAACAAGGTTGGGGTCGAATCCCACAGGGAATAGGTGTGAAAAGGTTACTTGACTAGTGTGTTACTCGACTAAAGTCCTAATTCTATCCAATTAACCATAACAAGAGTATGAATTGAGTTTGGTTTTAGGTAAAGGCTAATTGAAATGTTGAGAATGTAATAAGAAACCAAGGTTGTGTCCCCATTAATGAAGTGTAATGCTATCGGTGTTAATATGATATATTTCTAGTGGAAGGTCCTTTTTGATATGCAAATGATGTCTAAGTGACTATCCAATATTTTCCAATAGTTAGGTAGTATTTCCTCTTTATGATTTTTCCAAATATAAAAGAGTTGAAATTAAGAACAATCAATTTATGCCAAATAAAACCCACTTATTCCTAAGCGATTTTAATAACAAGGTTTAAAACCTTGAGTCTTTGATATTTACTTCTACCAAATTTTACCCCACTTTCCCAAGCAAAGCAAGAATACAATTCAGGTAGAGAAATATAAGTATTCTGAGTTACCTTCAACAATAACAGAGTGTCACGACCCGAATCCCAAACCCGATCGTGATGGCGCCTCTCGTGAAGACAAGGCCAGCCAATTCCAACCATAACTCATTTTAAGCAATAAATTTAACAAGAGAACAACTCAACACAGTTTAATAGTAGTCATTTGCGAAAAAAAACATAGTGAACCATCCCAACAACAGCCCGAAACCGGGGTGTCACAAACTCACGAGCAACTAATGAAATCCTAATAACAAGATTACTATTACAATATCTCTGGCACAATTGTTTGAAGAAAGTGGAAATAACAATATAAAGAGATACGGGGCTGCGGACGCCAACAGCTACCTCGTAATCTCTGAGTCACCGCTCTGACAATCGTAGTCAATTCCTCGGAGCGGAATCAATAGCACCTGAATCTGCACACATGGTGCAGGGAGTAATGTGAGTACTTCCAACTCAGTGATGTCGCGACCCAAGCCGGAGGGCCGCGACTGGCACCGGACCCTACTCAACAGGCACCGGCGTACCCTTCATCTAACTTTCCTTATTATCTATAAGGCTTGTCATATGCATATAATATCGAACAATAATTATAATGAACCGAGACGTCATGCCATGATACGAACATACTTATATACATAATATGGCCAACAAGGCTGCAATGCAAAACCATAAAACAAAATACATACGTTTGCCGACAAGGCAATTCAACTGTACATAAGTCAACCCATCACTTGTCTATGCATAAATTGACATTTGTCTATGAGCCTCTACAAAAACGTACATAATGCAACATATGTCGGAACAGGGCCCCGACATGCCCATAATGCCTACAACAAAATGCATACCAAGACTGTGGCAAGTCCGAAGGATGGGTCTCGCCAATATCTGCTGAACTGGGTAGCCTACTGTGGTGGGGGAGCTTCGTCTATCTGCCCGCTCGGACCTGCAGCACGACAT
>MCJB01011498.1:5400-115452 GCA_002018475.1 Nicotiana obtusifolia | reverse complement strand
GTTAAACACCTCTCGATTTTTCCAAAAACGCGAGTTACAACATCCTTAACTCGTTTATCCTCTAATACTTGTTAACCGCCCTTATACACCTTTGCATCGTTTAGGACCAATAGGACTAAACTCTTATTGTCTCAAAGGTAATTCCCTTCTCGAACCAAGGTAGACTATCTTATGGTGTAATCTAACACGTACAAATATGGGTTATAACAAGTGAGTAGCACATATAAATAATGACTGAAAGTAAGGAAACACGTAAAGCACAAGGCAATGCATAATGAAGCAGTAAATCATTATTTGAAAACAGTAAATCAGTAAGAAATCATTTAAAAATCTTCCCAACTCTGGTTACCAGTTGCCATTGTTACCAACTGTAACCTACAGTTATCATTGTTACCAACTGTAATATTCCTGGGCTCAGTATCAATCTCACAGCTCTGGTTACCATTTGTCATTGTTACCAACTGGAACCTACAGTTGTCATTGTTACCAACTGTCATATCTCTGGTTACAGGTTGTCATTGTTACCAACTGTAACCTACAGTTGTCATTGTTACTAACTCTATTATCTCTGGTTACCAGTTGTCATTGTTACCAACGGTAACCTACAGTTGTCATTGTTACCAAATGTAATATCTCTGGTTACCGGTTGTCATTGTTACCAACCGTAACCTATAGTTGTTATTCTTACCAACTGTATTATCTCTAGGTACCCTGCGCTCACTGGGGGTGTACAGACTCCGGGAGGGGCCCCTTACGGCCCAAGCGCTATATCAAGCCACCTCGTGGCATACCTCTAGGCCCTCGGCCTCATATCAATCAAGCCACCTTATGGCGTATATACAGTATCTCAGGCCCTCGGCCTCATATCACTCAGTAAAACCTCACACCTGGCCCTCGGCCGCACTCAGTCAGAAAATCATCACAAGCCCCTCAGGCATAGTAAAACAGTAGTTCTCAGCCCAAACATCATTTCAAATATTGTGTAAATCTCAAAACTGAGTAAAGAGTGGCTGAGTTGTACAACAGTGGAAACAACATGACTGAGTTCAACTAATAAGTACAAATAGTGAGGAAATAGTGATAAAAATCCCCGGAGGGTTCAAACAATTGGCACGAGGCCCAAATATGGCAATCAGCCCAAAACATGATGATGTCAAATAGGTTTCAATCAAATATGTATTAAAATCATCAATCGGGACGGACCAAGTCACAGTCCCAGTAGTAAACGACCCCACGCTCATCATCGAGCGTGTGCCTCACTTCAATATAGCACTACGATGTGCAAATCCGGGGTTTCGAACCCTCAGGACATCATTTACAATCCCTACTCACCTCGAACCGGCTAAATTTCTAGCCCACGACACCTTTGCCCTTTGAATTGGCCTCCACGTGCGTCGAATCTATCCAAATTCAGAACAATTACATCACAATATGTTGAGGGAACAAAGCCCACTCGAAAACAATCAATAAATACTAAGAAATCCCAAAATTAGCAAAACTCGAGCCCCGGGCCCACTTTTTTTTCGAAATTCAGTAATTTTTCACCTCAACGGGTTCCTTATCTTCCCACGAGTTCAACCATACAAGATTTATCAAATTCCGACATCGGTTCAACCTCCAAGTCTTAAAATCTAAACTTAAGGGTTTTTCCACAATTTCCCAACTTAATCACAATTACAAGCTAGAATAGCAGTAGGTTTGGGTAATTTTGACCAAGATTAAGTCAAGAACACTTACCCCGACGTTTTCCCTTGGAAATCTTCCAAGAATTGCCTTAACACTTGCTTCAACCCGAGCTCTATAACTCCAACAATGTTCAAGATGGTCAAAACTCCTCCTCTTGAGAATTTGTCCAAGAAAATGTCCTTTGGATATGATTTTAAGGTTGATTTGCTGTGATTCTATGGTGTTTGGAGGTGTTTCTCTTTGTGGGTAACGGAAAATGGCTTTGCATGGCAAATGGGCACTAATTTCTATTTATAAAGGGGTCAAAAATCGGGACAAAAACACCCCTGTCCGGCCTTATATGCGATCGCATATCTGTCGCAGAACAGATATGCGGTTCGCATATTTGACGTGGCCACCGCAAAAGTGGCCCTAGCCTTCACCGCAATTTCAACATGAAGCATGATTTGCGGTCCGCATTTCAGGTTTGCGGTCTGCATTTTGACCGCATTCTTGACGTAGATTTTTGTCCAAAAATTTATCCCGGTATGCGGTCTCAGCATGCTGAAATGCGGTCCGCATTTCAAAAACGCGACCGCATTTCTGACCGCATTTTTGGCATTACATTTCTTTCAATTTTCTGTCTCAATTGCGGTTTCGATGTCAGATATGCGGTCCGCATTTCCTACCGCATTTCTGACATGAACTTTGCCCAGGAACCTGCCTGGGTTTGCGATCTCTTGGAGAGATATGTGGTCCGCATTTGAGAAATGCAACTGCATTCTCGACACCTGGTTTTCTGCAACTTCCTTTTCAACGATGAATTAGTTCGTTTAACCACCCAAAACTCACCCGAAGCCTCTAGAATCTCAACCAAACACGCCAACATACTCCATAACACCATTCAAACTTGTTCCAACCTTCGGAACGCTCAAACAACCTCTCAACGCCCAATTCGAGTCGGATTCAAGCCTAAGGATTTCAAAATCCTCTAAATCGCTCTATTGATCTAAACCCAACCAAACCTTGTCCGAATGACCCGAAATTTTGCACGCAAGTCCTAAATCACATATCGAAGCTACAGCAACTTTCGGAATCCCATTCCGACCCTCGGATCAAAATCTCGCCTAACACCCAGAAGTTACAAATTTTGCTAACTTCGCCAATTCAACTCTAATTCTACACCGGACCTCCAAAACTAATTCTGATCCCACTCCTAAGTCATAAATCATCTCCCAAAACTAACCTAACCATGGGAACTCACATCCGAGCCCTCTAACCCAGAAGTCAACATCCAGTTGACTTTCCGGTTTAAACCTTCTTGAAGGAGACTAAGTGTTTTGTTTCTTACCAAGTCCACCCCGCACTCAACTACTCGACTTGGTTATGTTAAACACAGATAAGGAAACATAATGAGATAGAAAATGGGGAAGACGGAGCAGCAACCCATGAGATGACTGGCCGGGTCGTCACACAGAGGTATGTACAATTGGCCACACCCATCTTAGTTATGCCCTATGGGAGCTAATAAATATTGTTTAAGAGAAGAATGGGATATCAGGATCCAGCTGAGGTTAGTGTAACCCAAAATGGTGGATGGGTTGTTAGAATTAGCTGACATTTCCAAAGGATATTGCAAATGTGGTAATAGTTTTCCTTGTGAGACACCCCGATGGTGCACTCTAGAATAGTACATTTAGATATGAATACTAGAATATCCAAAAAAAATTAGAAGATTGGCACTGGAATCCTAGATGGGATAAATATTTACCTTTCTATGGCTCCTGTTCCTAGTAAAGAGCGAATACCAGGCAACTGAAGAGCTAGTGGATAGAGCAAGGGGAGCTAAAAGCGAAAGAATGATTTGTTAAGGTTTTCATAATAAGGTAATAGACGAAAATATTAACAGGATAATAAGAAGAGAGTACATGAAGTATTATGAGTAAGATGTGATAAATGGGTGATAACGGTATATCAAAATATGATATAATGAAAGAGTCAATAGTTAAGTGAAGGAAAAGAGTATAGGCCAAAAGTCATATCCTTATTTCGAGAAATGAGTTGGTGAGTCCAACGTGATTACCAGAACAAAAATTTAGACCCTCGGAGTAATAGAAATCAATATGGGCTAGTGAACAAGATAAACTTAACATGAATTAGGGACTAAATGATTTGATAATAGTCGACATCGCAAGAATTTCTCGCGTTCCGGCAATAATAGATGGACAAAGAAGAATAACCTTTAAAGGTCATTCAGGAAGACGCTTCCTTAAAGCAAGCACTGTGAGCAGAGTTAAGCTTAAGGGACTGAGTTTGTGCTAGTTACACTAGGTTCACCGTCGTGCGTAAGAAATTTAGTTATTCTTGGTACAAAAGGGTTACCGCAAGGCGAGTAAGAGTCAGTGAAGATGTGAAAAGACGCCGAAGATGAAAAGGTAAAACATTTATAGGTAAATCTTCATAGCATTAAATGTTAGTACTCCCATAAAAGGGGGGGGGAAGATGGTGTTATATGGTATTATGTCAGAGTTAAGTGGTCCAGGTAACTATGGAATAGTAAAGTAAGAATACGGTAAAAAGCTAAAGGAATGAGATTGCATTTATTCAGATCCTACAGATATGTTGTGACTCAAGAATACTATGCAGGCATGACGTTGGGGAGACAAAATAAGGGTTCCCGCCCGGGATGTTTGTCACTCCCTGACCTCGGGGAGCGCGAGCGGCGCTCAACCGAGATGCCCTGGTTAAGCAACCCTGCTAAGGATCATTCGTTCTCTAATTAGGGTTAGAGTCCGCCATAGACACCCAATGTGAGTTAAATCTTTATCCACACACCAAAAGCTCCAAAATTTCGCTAACTCCCCAAATTTCCAGAAATTTCGGTAGAGTCTTCCCTGTAATTGGGCCTAACTACCTGCCAGAGAAACACCAAAATAACCTAACACATCCACAACTCAACAAAGCATCACAATATATATTAACAGCACTAATCTCAATATTACAAGCATTATATTATCTAAAAATAATATCTGGACATGAGCTGCACATATTTAAATCATAACACATATAAAGTACCTTTCGAACCGAAACTATTTGGCTATACAAATAAGTGGGAATATTTTCTTTTCACAACATCCTCGGCCTTCGAGGTAACCTCCTCGACTCACTGACTTCGCCATAGCACTTTAACGGAGGCAATCCCAACTTTCGGGCTTGTCTAACAAGGATGACAATTAGGTACCTCTCATAAGCCAATTACCCATTAACTTTACCTTTATCTCTAATTACATTCTTTGACATAGACATATGAAGCACCGGGTGCATGGAGAGCAACGATGGGGAAACATCATACTCATATCTCAGTCTATTTCCTTCAAGATTCCATATGGCCTAATGTGACTACACATACTTTACCTTTATTAGCAATTCACATAATATCTTCATGGAGAAAATCTTGAGAATATCTCGTTCACTTCCTTCAACTCTAAATCTCTATGTCAAACACCCAAACTAAACCTTTGGCGACCTTTAACAATTATTCTAACATGTGCTAGCATGAATATGACCATAATATTTCCTACCCAATAACTCTGAAACTACAATACTAGGCCACATCAGGGGCAACTGTAATACTAGGAACAAAGTGAGCTACTTACTGCGGAATGTCCTAAGTGAACATGAAAGCTATGGTGAGATGGGCAAATAAAAGATATTCCTATGACGGATGGGTGAGGATCTCGAATTTCGGAGAGACTTTATGCAGGCAAGTGACCATTTCAATTGGAATGCACACATATGATGGGTGCTGAAACATGTTCTTATGTTACTAGACCATGGGAAGGGTTCACAATGATGTTCACAAGGGAGTAAGGTGACTGTTCAAACCATATGAGTCACATGCACATGAGAAAGAGAGTGGCTCAAGAAAGGTCTCAACACTAGATTGCCTTACATTACATTCGATGCCACGTAGGTAAATATTATGATTGTGCGTGCACAAGCGCAAGTGAGCAGATGTTATCCATTTGGATCAAAAGGTTATATAAGAAATTCATCAGGTATAGTCCTTTGTGGAGAATTTAGAGAGGCAAGTGGGGAGTATTAACCTAGGGTTATAACTCATTTCGAGGAAATAAAGAGGCTTCACGAATAATGCTCTCATTCAAAAAGTAGATACATGCAATGTTTTGTGATCCAGTGACTTGTTAAGACTGTACTTATGAAGGCTCTTCAGTATTGATGTACATATACAACAAGGAGCGTTAGACGGTGTTCATAATGATGTACTAAGGAGTGACTTACTAAGTGACTTTAGGTTAACAAGGCAGTACCATAACTGATGCCCCTCGACTCCACATCCATAAAATACATTGGTACCATACTGACATATCCCTGAATGAAATCTCCTACACTTCACACAACGGGGAAGAGGTCCGTTAAACTGACTCGCCCCACTGACCTGATATTTACCCTTTTTGCATAAATCATAAGCATCTCCCTTATCCTTCCTCCAAGCCTCCATTGCGGGAGTAACAATCTCTGTGCCAGTTTTCTATGTGGGCCTTTGGAATTGCCCAAGCCTACCACCCCTAATACGCTCCTGAGCATACTCACTACACGATGCCAAATGTTCCTTCCCGCATATCGGGCAGACCGGGACGGGTTTACCCATCATGGGGAATTTTTCCTTCTTGTGCCCCCTCTTTCCACAACCTTAAGATATTTATAAAGTCATCCAACATGTTCCCAAGTGGTGCTTCTTACAAATCAAACGTTCCGGCTTATTTGTACCAACAAACCTCTTTCGCTTCTTAGGTATTCGCGCCACATGATCCGGTGGTACGGTGACATTGATAAGAACAAGGAAACTTCCCCCAGCAACTAGTTCTTTCAATCCCTCCTTGTTGCCTCGAACTCGTGGGTTACTCATCTGGAAAATAAGACATTACGAGGAAATTAACTTTCTATGTTGAACTCTATTGCAAAATCTGGAGTATCAAAGAATGGTGACATTCCTAAATACCGAAGTAGCATCCTAATTATAGATGTGGGCGACAACACACCAATAAGAAGGACTCTACTAGACACGGCTCCCAGACATCCTAGGACACTTTAAAACCTTAGGCTCTGATACCAAGCTTGTTATGCCCTGATCTCGAGGAGCACAACCGGCGCTCAACCGAGATACCCCGGTTAAGCAAGCCTAAGAGATGCCTTCTACCCAACCTTGCCCATTTACAATATAAGAATCAGTACAAGTGATAGATATGACAAGGGTCAAGTTTTCCGCATTCCTTTCCCATTATTCAAAAGAGATTCATTTACGATTTCCAAAATATTACAAGTTTATAGATATGATGAAAAACATGTTTGCCAAAATACCAACACTTCTAGTTTAATTCCCAACATCAAACACCACCCACACCATGTCTACAGAGCTCTCAGTACAACCGAAGAGTAATATGAAATTATCGGCGACAAGGCCCCGGCTATACCTCAAAACACAAAGGACAACATCAAGTGATATCGAGCCTGGAGTAGAGTAGGGCTCACCAAAACCTGTTGAATATAAAGTGACTGCTAACGAGGACCAAAGCTGCCCGTTGAAGTAGCGCCTGCATCCATTGAAGATGCAGCGCCCTCGGCAAAAAGGACGTTAGTACATATGGAATAGTACTAGTATGTAAAGCTAAATGTCCTCTTTCGAAATAGAATGCCAATATCATAAGGGGAAAGACCATGGAAGCAACAAGTAACAATCAATGATATCCAAATGCCAAGTTAAAACATAACTATTTTCAAAATATGAAAATAATATATTTTTTTGGTTGGGAGATCATTAGCACCGATATACCACCTTGTTTTTAGCACGAAGTCCGATCATGCCCGATCGGCTAGGCCCCATGGACAATGTGCTTTGACATGTGATGTGAAAAAAAGGTGTTACCAAGAGTAGTACCACCATGTGTGCAACATGGCGTCCTATCTCCTCCCGATCCGCTAGGCCGCCTTCCCACATATGCCGTGTGGGTTGACTTTCAAATTCACAGCTAATATCAATTTAATCCCATATAAGGGGAATAATCACAATCCACCCCTACACTGGAAAGTGTAGTTTCGAGTGTGGGCCATATGACCCACCCTTCCTCGGTTTGCTAATGATACTCTCAAAATTTTTTATTTTTTTATTTTTTTGCACACAAAGGTAACATAAATACAAATGTATTCACCTCATCATCTTTCACATTGTATAAATCTTCATTAGTATTTTCAACCACTTACAACAACAATTTTCTTGGATCCTTTGGCCGTTCACAAGATTCTTTACTCATGGCACGAAGGCCGTATTTCATATTCCACACTTTCTTTTCTTTACTTTCAAGGATCACCATCAAACATCAACCTATAGAATATTCTGAAAATCACAACTTTAAGTTCATTAGTAATGAAGGCTTTAAACACATTAGATCCCTTTTCAAAGTATGGAGCACAATGACTTGTAATCACAACACAAGTTAAAAATCATAAGTGAGTAATACATCGTACCTTTCTAAATGCTTCTTCACAAAAGGCAACACACAATTTCAACTCTCGAGTACGTAAGAACTCAAGTCACATTGGAAATATTTATAAAGGAGGGCATGGTCATTTACGATTTAAACATGACTTCAGATCAAATGCACTAGCTACAACAACCATGGCCACGTTTTATATCTCACTCTCAGTTCTTTCACTTTCAAGCACATTTTATAGATCATCATTAGTAAGATCATTTGGGATTAAGGCCTTAAGAATTAATATGAACAATAGAGGTCTTCGGCGCATTGAGTTTTCTTTCACAAATGGGCATAACAACTTGCAATTTAAACATGGTTTGAAATCATACTATCTCGACATATTGGTCACACTAGGATACATTCCCGATGGAGAACACAAGACGATAGGAGAATTTAGTGCACATTTTTAGTGTGTGTATGTATATATATATATATATATATATATATATATATATATCTCAACACAAGCTTATTCAGGATAACCAAATAAAGAATGACTTGGAACACGGGAATTAAGAACTAGGGTCAACCATACTTGAAACTCACTGAAACATCATAGAATTCGATTCCAAGAGAGAAGTTTAGCCAACATACCTGAAATTCGCACCTTAATAGTACTACGATGGTCCGCCACACTAAACAATTTCAATCTACAACAATACAACACATTTGTACCAACATTTGTAAGATTTTTATACTTTAAGTCTTAGACTTTTAATCAAACATATGTGCATATCTTTCTTCAACCTCTTTCAATGGAATTTCTTCACCTAACAATCTCCTTCCACAGCAATGATTCACCCTACAATCATCTCTAGGCCATCCACAACTTCCGTTAGCACATGCATGCCCAACAATTCACTCCCAAACCATCAATGTCATCAATTAAACCATTTTACAATTTCTACAGCACCAACACAATCTAGGATAGGCACTTGTAGCTTCCAATCACCATCCCATAAGTCCTAAAACATATTTCATCCATAAATAATCACCGTGAATTTCTTAGACATGGTAGACATACCTCTTGTAGTGAGATTCTTGAAAATCCCCACTTGTAGTGTTCTTGACCAGTTTGGGGATTTGAATGGAAATCTATGGATCTTCAAGATTAATCCTTGTTAATATAAGTGTTTAGGAGTAGTAACCAACTAAAAATACTCCAAAAACATTACCTTGGTTCATGGGAGGGAAGTATAGGACGGATTCCCCTTGATATGCAAGCCCTAGCTCAAAGAAATGACTTACCCACTCTCTCTACCCGGTCTTGGGGGGTACATATAGGGATCCTACATGCACGGCCGCGCATCTGGGCAAGTGACCGCGCATCTGGCCACGCACTTAAGCCAGAAACCCCTTATATGCGCGGCCGCATATCTGGGTGCGCATATGATATTGGTCCGGTGAAATGGCCATAACTCTCTATAGAAATATCAAAATGAAAAAAATTTTGAAGCGTTGGGAACTAGACTCAAAGGGCTTTAATTCGATAGGTAGATCACCTCCTAAGTCTTTTGTAATTTGGTAGCAGCATGCGTTTGAAGTAACATCTTTTGCGAATTGAGACATCATTTCCACTTAATGTATCCAACTTGTTCCACACAAATTCTTGCCATTCACAAAACTCCTTAATATGTTTCAACACACCTTAAACATATATTTTCATTTCAAAATGATGTGGTCCTATCCCAAAGTTCTCCTTTAATACTCGAATACGTTATCCTCAAATACCGCTGGTGCACTTTAAAATCTTAAATTATTAGGAAATTTTAACAGGGCCTTACAATGTTATTGGTAAATAATTGCGAATGGACACTTGATACATAAGGGGCCAGTGCGAAGGCTAAGTTAAGACAAAAAAATCATAACCCAAGAGGGGTGAGAATGGACCAACGAGTAGTATGTAGTTGATTTTGGAAGAGCCTGGTTATGGCTAGGCAAGAAGTCATAGATAAATCAATAGATCATGCAAGATAAATATAGTGAACCCCAGCATAGGGAATTCAGTCTTGCATATACGAGATTGCAGTCATTGAAAATTTTTCATATAGGAGTTAGGGCAGTTATAGGTACCGTTTAAGTTTTACAAAAATAAGAGAGAGGCCACTAAGGAGTCAATCAAAATTTGAGCTCAGAAGTAACCATACGAGCACAAGGTTACGAAGTTATCTAACTAAGGATATTTATAGGCGAGTAAGAACATCGATAATTCTGTCGGGTATACGATGTAATAAGCTCACTACATTACAAGAGTCAGAGAGTCTCCCCTAAGTAATACAACGAAAAACTAGATGCGGAAATAAGGAAGAAGGCTTCAACCTAAGCATAGTGACCTAAAGAAGAAATGTTTTTGTAACAATAGTCTCACTACAACATCGTATGCACTTTATGAGAAAGTGGCACCTACTGTGACTAATGAACAGGAAGTAAAATCAAAAGTAATATTCGAGATCATATGGGTTGCATGGAATTCCAATATGTGTGGGCACTAAGATAAGCCAAGTATTCATGCAAAAAGTGGCAGAACGACCAGGAAAAGTAATTGCTTACATTTAAAGACGACTAAGAAGGTACGAAAGGAAATCTATGGTGCTAGCAATTTAAAGTAAGATTGCGAGTAGTATAAAAAGATATGAGTAGGTCGCAAGCTAAAGTGGTAGACAGACATGGTTTTAGGTAGATATGAGTAAGGATAAAAAAAGGTGAGTAAGAAGGTGATAAGAATATGTAAGGCCTTTTGGAATTAAGCCCATCAAAACAAGAAAGCTGATGGTTTCCGTAAGTTATAGAAAGCTCAGTATAGCCTTAATGAACTCAAAGGATTTTAAAACTAGGAGCATTTAGGAGAAATGGAATGCTGCCTTGGTACTGAAGTAAGGGTGTAATTGTGATAAATGATAAGAGGATGATGTTTAGGCCTTTGATTGAGTAATGATTCAAAGAGAAGAGATTTCATGAATACTGCAGGATTAGAATACCCCACATAAGACGAATCGCGCTGGGATGCTATGAAATACGGTTATTGAAGTATAGTATTGTCCCTAAGTGGATCAGGCAAATCACTTCAAATGTTCCCCGATGCAACGTGAACCCTAGTGAAATGTATTACATAAGAGGTTTCAAGTTATCAGTGGTAGATAATAGATTAAAATTAAGGTGAATCAATAATGGATTGATAAAAGTTCCAAAGTATAAGATGAGATTAGGTTGTAATTCTTAAGATGAACAGTAATGAGGAAGCATTAAGGGACTTAGATTTATACATATAGGATAAGCAGCGAGAGAGTAAGTTGGAGTTGGGTAGTAGACCTCGGTAATAATAAATCGAAGTAAGTGTCATGGTATAATATAGCTACCTAGATGTAGTAAAGCCATAAGCATAGCTAACCAAGGCTATGAAACAAGATATAGCAATAGTCTTAAGTTCGACAAGTATTGAGCGAAGAACTTTAGTACACCTATAGATGCCTAGAGGGACAGCTTGTCAAAGTTCTGTATATGTTCCCAAAGTGAGGCCTAGAGATTGGCTAAAGGATGGAGTAAAAAGGAGAGAAGAGTCGCATAGGCGCACATACAAGGACAAAGTCGTACAGGCTGCACGACAGAAGGTAGCAACAGTTACTACATTGGAAGAATTCCGACAACAAGTAGTGGTGTGAGAAAGAGGCCTAAAGGGGGGAGCCCTGGCCTTTGGACTTATTCACAAAACAGTTTCCTAGATGGCAAGGACAATATCAAAATATTAGTAAAAGCTATGGGTTATGAGACTGATAAGCGCATTAGCCAACATTCTAGGACGATGTTCCAAAAGGGGAATGATGTCACACCATATGTTTTCATACGTAGGAGTACGTCATGAGTCAATTGATATAAACTCAGAAATAAAATCATCTTTGAAAGGTTCATAAAGTAAGTTAATCATGTTACCGTGGAGGTTACAACTTTTTGAGATCATGAATACCAAGTACCAAGAGGGTTGGAAGGCTTAGAAGCTAAACGAATTGAAGAAAATACGTTTCATCGAAAATCAGCAAGCTGGAATTTTATAACATGTACTTTTGGGGTGAGACTAGGGTGATTAACATTATAAGGATATGATGTTATGATTTATTTTAGTCGTATGGTAGACGTGTGTTATTTTTTGATGTCAAGCGAGTTGTGGAACAAAAGTTGGCAAAGGTTATCACAAGTTACATTCATAAATGTGCTAAAAATTAGGTCAAATGCAGCTGAGAGTTTCTCCAAATATACTCAAAATAACGGGGTTCTCTACCTACCAAATGTAATATGAACGAGTCTAGTTTCTAACGCATTTAACCGTTCATCGATACGATATCGTAGTAGAGAGATATTCACATTTCCGCGAAACTGCGCAAGCAACTTCTATGGGACCCACAAAGTCGGTGTAAAACTCCAGCTTGTATTTAAGTTCTAAGTAGTTTTAACTCATTTTTCTCGTCCACAACAGTTCCTAAACCCTCCTAAATTCTCTCCAATGGTTCCTCCATGAGTCTAGGGTGAAAACCAAAGATCAAAACATGAATCCAACTGCTAGATCGTAGTTCTACATCTTGTGGCTATTTTGGAGGGTTCTTCAAAGGTAAGCAACCTCAGGTTTCGTGTTGTTCTTTATGATTAAGCTACGAATCTGTCCCTCCTTCATATATATTAGAGTTTAAAGGTGAAATACAGATGCTTACACACCAACTTGAACACAAAAGTTGTTTCAAGAACAGAATACACCTCCTATAGTGTTGTGGTGTGATTGGAGTTGTTGTAAGCCACACCAGCTAGCGATTTCAAGTTTTATCTACTGCCTAAGGTAAATAAATCATGTTCTTTATTGTTCTTAAGGTTAATCATGTGTTGGTTTAGTTGTTTGAGTGAAACTCTACAAGATAGTTATTGACATAGCATAAGGAATTGTTATCTTTTTTTGTGGGCTGTGTGAGGCTATATATATAGT
The DNA here is from genome assembly GCA_002018475.1 of Nicotiana obtusifolia. Classification (NCBI taxonomy): domain Eukaryota; kingdom Viridiplantae; phylum Streptophyta; class Magnoliopsida; order Solanales; family Solanaceae; genus Nicotiana; species Nicotiana obtusifolia. Next base: position 102,264 of record MCJB01011498.1, on the reverse strand, counting down.
TTGTTGTGGCTGGATATTGTTAAAAATAGCTTTATTATGTTATGGATGCTGCTGTTAAGCTTATATATGTTCTAGTTAAGTTGATTGAAGAAGATAACATGAAAAATAAGAGGTTGGCGATAAAGGTTAAGGTGCTCGGCGTGTGGACTATATTTGAAGATTATTCTTATGATGTTTTGGGCTGAAAATGTTATGGTAAGCATAAGTATAATGTTATAGATATTGTAGGCAGATTCATGGAAAAGGAATTTGATTCAAACCATATTTTGTTAATCGTAAATCGAGCTTACCGCTCAAAATGGTTGTTGAAGTAATCAGAGAGCTTATTGTGAATTATATTGTTATTGTATAGGATGTTTGGTGACTTTTGGTAATATATGGGATGTAGTACAAACAGGGGAGGTGCTGTCCATTTTCTTATAGAATATTGGTTTCCAAATATGAGAGTTACAACGCTTATATGATGATGACAAAGTCGGTTTACTCATTGTAGACGTAAGAAGATCTTATCGAGCTTGCTTGACGATTGGATAGAAGATTTCAAAGGTATGTTAAGGCACTTCCTTCTTTCTTTTTACATGATCTAGAGTGAAATGAACATAGACAATAAGCTATTACATAACGGATCTACTCTTAGCAACTAAGGTTTCCCATGTTGTTCTTTCCTTATAAAGTTATTCTAAGCAAGTACATATGATCCTTGAATCCTATTGAGGTTCACATTAATTGTATGGATATCAATAACGTTAATTGAGGGTGCGACGACCTTACATCACTCCAAAAAGTTTAGAATGTGATTTCATGAGTCTGACATGCATTATATATATGTATTATTTTACTCTACCAATCCATGCTATTGTTGGGAGGGTACGTCACCTATTGTGCAACCACTAATCATTTGGGTTTTACCGACCTCCACGTGGCCGGGTATGATTCTACCGAGCCTTATAATAGCCGGGTACGTTTTTAGTAAGTCCTCTTCGAGGCCGGGTACGATATGATGATGATGATGGTGCACACAGAGGGTATGTTCTTAAAAGTATATGTATATATTTATGTATCATGAATTTCATGTCAGTCGCCCTCAAAGGCACTCAGATGTTACAGGTTGTATCTTCTTTAACTCTCTTTACATTATTGTTCTTGTTTATGCTTTCCTGCCTTACATACTCAGTACTGTATTCGTACTAACGTCCCTTTTGCCTGGGGATGCTGCATTTCATGCCTGAAGGTCCTGATTGACAGGTTGACAGTCCTCCTAGTAGGCTATCAACTCAGCGAAAGGTATTGGTGCACTCCACTTGCTCCAGAGTTGTCTATTTGGTCAGTATGTTTTGGACATGTATTGATTGGTATGGCAGGGCCCTGTCCCGACCTTTATGACATTTATGTACTCTTAGAGGCTTGTAGATAGATGTTAGGAACCATCATGACCCCGAGGTTGGGATTCTGGGTCGTGACAAGTTGTTAGTAGATCACTAGGTTGCCTAGGTCTCACGAGTCATGAGCAAGCTTAGTAGAGTCTGGAGGATCGATACAGAGATGTCTTATCTTCCAGAGGCTATGGAGTTTTAGGAAAAATTTCACTTTTTTTTCCCTATCGTGCGATCTTGTTCTATCATTAATGTTTGAATCATTCCATTCTTGGTCTCTCACAGATGGTGAGAACACGCACAACATCTACAGCCGGGCAGGAGCCGGAGCCCCCTTTGCAACTATTACCAGGGGCAATGGCCAGGGTTGAAGTCGAGCCAGAGGCCGAGGAAGAGGCAGAGCTATGCCTAGAGCTCGAGCAGCAGCACCTATAGTAGAGTCTCAAGTTGATCATGAGGAGGAGATCCCAGCTCAGACCGTACCGGTCGGACCAGCTCAGGTCCCGGAGGGATTCATAGTCGCTCCCGTGCTTCAAGATGCTCTAGTTTTCTTAGTGGGCCTTATGGAGAGCGTGGCCCAGGCCGGTGCATTTCTGGTGGCACCAGCCATCTCTCATGCTGGGGGAGGAGCACAAACTCTCGCTACTCACACTCCAGTGCAGATGTCTCCCCTATATCAGACTCCAGTAGCCCATTTAGTTGGGGTAGTTCAGTCAGTTGTTGCGGCACAGGTCGGGGATAGGCCCTGTATGTCTTCCGAGACCTTGATGAGATTGGATATGTTTACCAAGCTCTTTTCTGTTCATTTTAGCGGTGCACCTTCAAGACCCACAAGATTACTTGGATCGTTGCCACGAGGTGTTATGCAACATGGGTATTGTTGAGACCACTGGGGTCGACTTTGCAGTGTTCTAGATGACCAGTTTTTCCAAGAGATGGTGCAGAGATTATGTGTTGACTAGACCAGCTGGTTCACCTTAACTTACCTAAAATCAGTTCTCACATCTATTTCGAAAAGAAGTTCATTTCATTCACTTTGAGAGAGGAGTATCGCAGGTAGTTCGAGCGCCTTCAGCATGGTGGCATGACCATCACCCTGTATGAGACTCGATTTGTGGACCTAGCTCGCGATGCCATTGTCTTGCTCCCTACTGAGAGGGAGAGAGTGAGGAGATTCATTGATGGGCTCACTTTCAGTATCAGGCTACAAATGGCTAAGGATAGTGGAGATGATATTTCTTTTCAGAGGGCCATAGAGATTGCTAGACGTATCGAGATGGTTCATGGTTAGGAGAGGGGGCCAGTATCAAATAAGAAGCCTCGTCATTTTGGAGGTTTTAGTGGCGCCTCATCTGGATGAAGGGGTACTTTGGGCAGAGGCCATCCCCCCAGGTCGTTTCAGTCAACACTTCAGACATCCCACGGTGCTTCGGGTAGTCGTGGTCCTTATGTATCTCATCCTGGGAAGCTAGCCTACAGTGCACCATCAAATCCTATTAGTCCACCTCCGATCCAGAGCTACCACAATGGTTATTCAGCCCGTTTTGGTCAGTCTTAGCTTCAGCAGCCACAGCAGCCGGGAGGGTGTTTTGAGTGTAGGGGTACAGGTCACATCAGGAGGTACTGCCTGAGATCGTTAAGCACCATGCCACAATAGTTTTCTTGCCATGGTTCGGACACCGGTTGCTTCACCGCCCGCTCAGCCAGCTAGAGGCGAGGGTCAGGTTGCTAGAGGTGGAGGTCAGGCCATTAGCATTGGAGGTCAGGCTGTTAGAGGTGAAGGCCACCCTGCTAGAGGCCGTATGAGAGGCGGAGGTTAGGGTTGTGGGGCCCAGCCCCATTTTTATGCATTCCCAGCTAGGCCTGAGGCCGAGTCATCTGACGCCATTATCATAGGTATTGTTCCAGTTTGCCATAGAGATGCTTCAGTTCTATTTTTTTTGAGCTCTACTTATTCCTATGTGTCATTCTGTTTTGCTTCATATCTGGTGTTGGCTCGTGATTATTTGAGTGCTGATGTGTATGTGTCCACGCCTTTGAGAGATTCTATTGTTGTAGACCGTGTCTATCGCTCGTGTGTGGTTACTGTTTGGAGTCCTGAGACTAGTGTGGATCTCCCACTTCTTGATATGGTAGACTTTGACATTATTTTTGGCATGGATTGGTTGTCTCCTTATCATGCTATATTGGACTTCACGCCAAGACGGTGACCTTATCCATGCGGGGGTTACCTCGATTAGAGTGGAGAGGAACTCCTGGCCATTCTACCAGCAGGGTCATTTCTTATTTGAAGGCTAGGCATATGGTTGAGAAGGGATGTCTAGCTTATTTGGCCTATATTCGTGATTCTAGTGCAAAGGTTCCTTCCATGGATTCGGTACCTTTTGTGCTTGAGTTTCCAGAAGTGTTTCCTGTAGATCTACGGGGGATGCCACCCGACCGAGATATTGACTTCTGTATTGATTTGGCTCCGGGCACTCAGCCCATTTCTATTCCACCATACTGTATGGCCCCGCCAGAGTTGAAAGAATTGAAGGGGCGGTTACAAGATTTACTTGATAAGGGATTCATTAGACCTAGTGTCTCGCCTTAGGGTGCGCTCGTGTTTTTCGTAAAGAAGAAGGATGGTTCAATGAGGATGTGTATAGTCTATCGATAGTTGAACAAAATCATTATCAAGAACAAGTATCTGTTGTCGGGGATTGATGACTTATTTGATCAGCTTCAGGGTGCCAAAGTGTTTTTGATAATTGATTTGAGGTATGGCTACCTTCAGTTGATGATTAAGGTATCGGATGTCCCTAAGACAGCTTTTCAGACTCGGTATAGGCAATATGATTTCCTAGTGATGTTATTTGGGTTGACAAATGCCCCAGCAACATTTATGGATTCGATGAACCAGGTATTTAAGCCTAATTGGATTCTTTTGTGATCTTCATTGATGATATCTTGATCTACTCCCGCCGTGTAGACGAGCATGAGTAGCATCTACAGATTGTACTTAGAACTCTGAGAGATAGTCAGTTATATGCCAAGTTTTCAAAGTGTAAGTTTTGGTTGGATTCGGTTGCCTTTTTTGGTACATGTTGTTTCGGCCGAGGGCACTAAAGTGGATCCTAAGAAGATTGAGGCAGCTTAGAACTGGCCTAGACCTACTTCAGCTACAAAGATTCGGAGTATCCTGGGTTTGGCTGGTTATTATCGCCGGTTCATAGAGGAGTTTTCATCCATAGCAGACTTATTGACTAGATTGACCTAGAAGGGTGCTCCATTCAGGTGGTCCAACGAGTGTGAGTTGAGCTTTCAGAAGCTCAAGACTGCCTTGACTACAGCGCCAGTGTTGGTGCTGCCCACAGGTTTAAGATTCTACACGATGTATTGTGATGCATCGCGTATTGGGCTCGATGCAGAATTGATGCAGGATGGTAGGGTGATTGCATACACGTCACAGCAGTTGAAGGTTCATGAGAAGAATTACCATGTTCTTAACATAGAGTTGGCAACCATTGTTCATGCACTGAAGATTTGGAGGCATTACCTTTACGGCGTGTCGTGTGAGCTATTCACGGATCATCAGAGTCTACAATACTTGTTCAAGCAAAAGGATCTCAACTTGAGGCAGTGGAGGTGGTTGGAGTTGTTGAAAGACTATGATATCACCATTTTGTATCATCCCGGGAAGGCCAATGTGGTAATCGATGCCTTGAGTAGAAAGACTGTGAGTATGGGTAGCCTTGCGTATATTCTTATTTGTGAGAGGCCGCTAGCATAAGATTTTTCAGGCTTTGCCTAATCAGTTCGTGAGGTTAGATGTTTCGGAGCCAAGTGACGAGCTCGAAACACACACTTAAATTATGCTCGCTAGTCAAAGATAGTATAGTATAATATCATATCCACAGGGATTGGGGTTAAACAGTATTATCTTAGTTTCTAGCTTGATTGCTGTCCAGGATAATGAACAATTGAGATTTATATGATTAATAACTAAATTAACTAAGAATCTACAGCTATTGACTAATGACTATTGCAACAAAGGTAAGCAAGGAAGTTATCAGTGGGAGAAAATAGGGGTTGTTTGGATGGGTGCAAGATAATTGTTTGAAATCTAACTCTAGATAATTCACTTCTAATGTTTAAGTGAGTCTCTCGAATTCACTCAATTATTAGTTCAAACGTTTAGTAGAAACTCCTCTCTCGATTAAGTCTCAACCTCACAAGATGAACCAATTTAAGCACGTGAAGATATGCAAGAATGCGTAGTGGATTGGTCTTTAGGAGAACCACTCTCGATTGTCCTCCTAACTAGGTTTAATCAACAATTCAACTAGCCTCTTTCGATTACTAAGAAGAATTAATGACTTAACCAACAATATAATGCAAATATATCACAAGTTATACATCTCTCGATTACATGAACAAGTGAATATAGATGCAACGATTAAATCATCCAAAAAGATTCAATGCATAAAACTAGAGTTATAATCCCTAAACAAATATCAATACACCAAATCCATCAAACCCGAAAGAGGACTACTCCATAGATATGGAGCAATTCATCACAAATATGTTTAAAGTAAAGAAAAACATAAAACGATCAAAACTCGGGTCTTGAGTGAGGATTGAATGATGAACTCCTTGTGCATTTTCTTCTCCAACTCCTCCTTAGCCTCCCTAGATCTCCAATATGTCAAAAAGTCCCAAAAACAACATTTTTCCATGTATTTTTATTAAGTAGAGTCAGGCCTAGACGAAATCACCTTCTCCTAGTTGAAATAGGAAAATTACTCTGTAAAAATTGCATAGGCGCGCCGCATGGAGCGACGCACCATGCGGGGCATTAGTGGGGAAATCCAGTGAGTTGAGATCTGTCAGGCAGCAGGAAAATACACACGCACGATGCCCCACGCACCGCGGGTGTGGGTTTTTCTCAGAGTACGGAATTTTCCTACTTTTTGATATCCAGATGTGGTTTTCGACCCCCGAACTCGATCCCAGCTTAATCCCTTGGGCTATTACTAAAAGTTCAAAGCTACAAATAGCTCAAATTTATTCCATACATCTACATAGCTCGGAATCACTCCTACAAGGCATAAAACACACAATAAGTACAAACCACTAGCGATTAAATCTCAAACATAATAAAGTGCAGTAAATTAGAGTGCAAAAGTGACTAAAACACGAGATTATAGCCAAGAAGACTCACAAGCACCATGCATTTTTCACAACCCGCTCACTTACTGTAACACAGATGTCAACGACATTACCTTTCCTTCGTGAATCAAGTGCTCTTGCACAACAAAAGAGAGTAGTTCCACACACAATAAAATTTAAGAACAATAAAGAACTCAAGATAGTAAGAATTCACTCACTCTCAAAGATAACATTCATATGCCACAAAAGATGCACCATAGGCTTTCCCTTAGTGTACTACTCTACTAATTGAGCTCATTTAGTCAAGGATCAAGGAGGATTTTAATTGGTTGTAGTGTAAGCTGCGGGATGGTTAGGATACATTAGATATAAGAGTGACTACACCTCCCTAAGAACTTTAATACATACATTTCATTTTTCAAAACTCCACACTTATGTCAAACCATAAATCAACGTTCACATCAATATACATTAACTCCCTACTTCTTTAAGCACAATTACATCAAGAGTTACCACTATCAAAGAACATTTTGCACAACAATACAACATTTCTTTTTCTTTTTCTTTTTCTTTTTCAATTTAAGTGGCTCTTACTTTTTCAAACTAGTACACCTTTCTCCTTATTTCATTAGTTCCACTCAAAAGCCAAACCAACTACCCCACACTTCAACTTTTACAAAGTTCATAACAAATTCAAGTGCTCACGCGAGGTAAATGGTTCAAATAGATGATCAATTCAAATAAATGGGTAACGCTTGTAGTGTGGTTGCCAAAGGAACAGGATTACAGGTTCAACGGGGTTAACTAAGATACATAAGAATTAGGTGGGTAAAAGCTTATAACTGGCTCAACAAAGAAATTCCTATATAACTTCCACGACTGAATACAACCACTATTTCACTTTGGAAACACACGGTGCAAGTTCTAGACATCAAATGCAATGCACCGAATAACACAAAATCTCGCACACACATGGCACATAAATCACTCAAGATTGGATTATCAAAACACTCTAGTCAAAATAGTTAAGCAAAGTTAAGATCATACAATTTAAGGTACTTATAAGAGTCAAAACATAGCCTAAGCATCACAACTAAAGCACTCACTATTCTCAAGGTATAATAAAGTCAAGAGATATTGCCTTCCATTCAAATCGTAGCACAAGGTTTCCTACTACTAACAAAAATAAAAACTAACTATACCCGGTTCAAACAAAACCCTTGGAAAAGAACCGCGGAACAAAGAAAAACCAAGGGGAAATTAATACACTACCTAACAAAAGAAAATCTTTTTGTCTTTTTCTTTCAACTTAATCCCTCAAGAAACCCATCAAATGATATCCATCGTCGGGAAAAATCAAAATGTTTTCAATTTTTATGTTCTGTTTCTAACAAAAACTATACTAACACATATACATACAACATACAATTATCCGCCACCCAAACTTTAAGTTGTGGCATGTCCCACGACACACAATTAAAATGCATAAGGTAAGGACACTTTCCTGAATATCTAGTCGGGGTCTAAGTCGAAGTTGGGATCCATTCCTCGCCTTCGAACTAATGCGCACATCCATGCAGACAGCTTCTTCTCAGCCTTCTTGGGGTGTACCCCACACTTATCTTTCTCACTCGCCACAACCTTCTCTTTTGATCCCTTCACTTTCCACTCAACATTTTCAATTGGCTTCTCTTTTTTCACCCCCATTTCTATATTCATCTCGAAAGTTACAATCTCCTCACCCACTCAAAGATTGAGCTTTCTCTCGTGTATATCTAATATTGCTCTACTCGTTGCTAAGAATGGTGTTCCTAAGATGAGGCGAACCTCTTTGTTCTCCTCCATAGTCACTACTATAAAATCTACAGGAAATATGATTTTATCTACCCAAACTAAGACATCTTCCACTATCCCCTTGGGTATCAGAGTCGTTTGGTCTGCCAGCTGCAAAGATATTGGCACTAACCTTAACTCTCCAATCTCTTTCTCCAATTTCCTGTAAACAGATAGAGGCATTAAGTTAATTGAGGCACCAAAATCACATAAAGATTTATCAAAATTCATAGAGCCTAAAGAGAAAGGTATAGTAAAACTCCCTGGATCTCCACACTTTTGTGGGAGTTTGTTTTGCAATATCGCACTGCAATGCTCTGTGAGCTTGACCAATGGGGTCTCTTCTATCTTCCTCTTCTTTGTCAGGATCTCCTTTAAGAATTTGGCATAAGCTGGCATTTGGGAAAGCACTTAAGTGAATGACAAAGTTACATGAACCTATTTCAATACATCCAGAAATCTCGCAAACTGCTTGTCCAGCTTTTCTCTACATAGCTTTCGAGGGAAAGGTAAAGCAGGCATATGCTTTATCTCATTAGATTCATCCCTTCTCAAAGTGTCCTCCTTCTTCTTTTTGTCAGCTCCCTTATTGCCTTTCTTCTTCTTATCAATATCATTCTTCAGCTACTCTCCATTGTCCTTTTCAAGTACCACCTCTTTTTAGTTTGGAGTGGTACCTTTCAATACTTGCCCGCTTCTCAAGGTCACAACATTCACTATTTCTTTGGGATTTCTCTCAGTATCAGCTTGCGAAGTACCTGGGACTCTCTCAGTTAATATTGTTGCAATCTGTCTCACTTGTCTCTCCAAGTTTCGAAAAACAGTGCCCAATTCTTTGATAGCACCCCGTGAGCGTCCAACCTCTCATCTGCCTTGATAATGAAAGCCTTCATTAGATCCTCCAGACCAGGTTGAATGGGCTATTGAGGCTGAACCTGCTGCCTCTGCTGATTTTGGAAGACTGCAGCTCCTTGTCCCTGAGGTCTTGAGTAATTTTGTTGCCACGTATTTGCAGTACCTCCAGGTGAACTCCATGAAAAACCGGGGTGCCTCTGACCCATTGTATTATAATTTCCCATAGCATTCACTTCCTCAGTTGAGGCTTGACACTCATGAGTAGGATGTCCTCTTCCACATATATCACAAGCTACATGAGGCTCCTTTTGTATTGTAGCTATGGTCAGCTTCCGTATTTCTTTAGCCATAGCATCAAGTTGTACCTGCACAGATATGTTAGCATCAACCTAGTGAACACCTGTCGATCTTATTCTTTCAGCACTCTCAGAAGGCCACTGATTTTCATCTTCAGACAACTCATCAAGAATTGTGACTATCTCCTCTGGAGTCTTCTTCATCAAAGGGCCTCCAACTGCAGTGCTCAATGTTCTACACTAGGTCGGTGTCAATCCATCCCAAAAGTCCTGGAGTTGCATCCAGAGTTTAATTCCACTATGTTGACACTTTCGAACAATCTCCTTAAACCTCTCCCATGCTTCAAAAATAGTTTTAGTATCTTTCTAGTAGAAGTTATGGATTTCTCTTCTAAAGTTGCCCGTTTTAGCTGAGGAGAAATATTTATCAAGAAATTTTCTGGTCATCTCATCCCATGTGCGAATCGATCCATTAGGTAAGCTTCGAAGCCACTACTTTGCATCATCTTTGAGTGTAAATGGGAATGCCCTTAAGTAAACTGCATCTTGTCACACACCATTGTATTGAAAGGTGTTCATAATCTCCTCGAAGTCCATTTGATGGTTTTTTGGATCTTCGTTCATCTTCCCTCTGAAGACACAACAATTCTAAAAGGGTTTGAAGCAACCCTTGCTTTAACTCGAAATTGTTTGCTGCAATTGGAGGGGGTCTAACACTGGATAAACCTTGATTCTAGGTCGATCTAGCATAATCGCCAACTGGTCTCCCAGGCAAGGATTGATGTTGATTAAGTCTGAGACCCCTTTCTTCTTCATAGATGTTCCATAAATCTCTAATAGCTACTTCCTCAACATCCCTTGCAGCTTGTTCTCGTCGTTGGGCTGCCTCTCTCGCAACCAAATCCACATTATCTTCACCATTTCCAGCCATAAGTTCTTTGGTTGAGGATTGCCCAACCTTTTCTGTTGTCTCGGTGAGATTTCTTTCCTTATTCAATTGTCGTAGTTGTTTTACAATTTTTGGCTCATATAGTAGCACTTCTTTAGAAGAATCTAGAGTCATGCACCAATCTAACCTGTAACTTGCGCACAGTCAAAGAACACCAAAAGTAAAAAGGGAAAAATAAATTAAAAGAAAAAGAAAAAAATCTGGAAATATCACTACAAACTACTTCAAACACTATTGATTACCAATCCCCGGCAACGGCGTCAAAATTTGATGAGCTCGAAACACACACTTAAATTATGCTCGCTAGTCAAAGATAGTATAGTATAATATCGTATCCACAGGGATTGGAGTTAAACAGTATTTTCTTAGTTTCTAGCTTGATTGCTATACAGGAGAATGAACAATTGAGATTTATATGATTAATAACTAAAAATAACTAAGAATCTAAAGCTATTGACTAATGACTATTGCAACAAATGTAAGCAAGGAAGTTATCAGTGGGAGAAAATAGGGGTTGTTTGGATGGGTGCAAGATAATTGTTTGACATCTAACTCTAGATAATTCACTTCTAATGTTTAAGTGAGTCTCTCGAATTCACTCAATTATTAGTTCAAACGTTTAGTAGAAACTCCTCTCTCAATTAAGTCTCAACCTCACAAGATGAACCAATTTAAGCACGTGAAGATATGCAAGAATGCGCAATGGATTGGTCTTTAGGAGAATCACTCTCGATTATCCTCCTAACTAGGTTTAATCAACAATTCAACTAGCCTCTTTTGATTACTAAAAAGAATTAATGACTCAACCAACAATACAATGCAAATATATCACAAGTTATGCATTTTTTGATTACATGAACAAGTGAATATAGATGCAACGATTAAATCATCCAAAACAATTCAAAGCATAAAACTAGAGTTATAGTCCCCAAACAAATATCAATACACCAAATCCATCAAACCCTAAAGAGGACTACTCCATAGATATGGAGCAATTAATCACAAATATGATTAAAGTAAAGAAAAACATAAAACGATCCAAACTCGGGTCTTGAGTGAGGATTGAATGATGAACTCCTTGTGCTTTTCTTGTATTTATACTAAGTAGGGTCAGGCCCAGACGAAATTACCTTCTCCTAGCCGAAATAGGAAAACTACTCTATAACAATTGCTCAGAGTACGGAAGTTCACTTTTTGATATCCAGATGTGGCTTTCGATCTCCGAACGTGATCCCAACTTAATCCCTAGAGCGTTTACTCAGAATTCAAAGCTCCAAATAGCTCAAATTCATTTGATACATCTACATAGCTCGAAATCTCTCCTATGAGGCATAAAACACACAATAAGTACCAACCACTAGCAATAAGCGACTAAAATACAAGATTATAGCCTACCATCACCTAGTCAAGTTCTAGCTTGCACGGTCTATCAGTCTTCTATTGATGAGCGCTTCAGAGAGCGTCAGCATGACGACCCCCATTTCCTTGTCCTTAAGGACATAGTGCGGCATGGTTGTGCCAAGCAAGTTACTATTGGAGATGATGGGGTGTTGCGGATGCAGGGTCAAATTTGTGTTCCCAATGTGGATGGGCTTCGTGAGTTGATTCTTAAGGAGGCCCACAGTTCGCAATATTCCATTCATCCGGGTGCCACCAAGATGTATCAAGATTTGAGGATGCATTATTGGTGGAAAAGAATGAAGAAGGATATAGTTGTATATGTAGCTCGGTGTTTGAATTGTTAGCAAGTAAAGTATGAGCATCAAAGGCCCGGTGACTTGCTTCAGAAGCTTGAGATTCCTAAGTGGAAGTGGGAGTGTATTACCTTGGATTTTCTTATTGGGCTCCCACGGACTTTGAAGAAATTCGATGCAGTGCGGGTCATTGTGGATAGGTTAACCAAGTCGATGTCCATCATTTCTGATCGAGGTACGCGGTTCACATCGCACTTCTGGATGGGCGTACAGTGTGAGTTAGGCAGACGAGTTGAGTTGAGTACAGAATCACCCTCAAACGGACGAGCAGTCCGAGCGCACCATTCAGATATGTGAGGATATGCTTCTCGCCTGCGTTATGGATTTCGGGGGTTCTTGGAATCAGTTTTTACCACTTGTGGAGTTTGCCTACAACAACAACTACCAGTCGAGTATTTTGAGGCTCCCTATTAGGCATTATATGGAAGGTGGTGCCGTTCCCCAGTTGGTTGGTTTGAGCCGGTAAGGATCGGTTGTTGGCTACCGCTTGGTTCAAGATGCCATGGAAAAGGTCAAGATGATTCAAGATCGACTTTGCACAGCTCAGTCTAGGCAGAAGAGTTATGTAGATTGTAGAGTTTGTGATGGTGCATTCATGTCTGAAGAGAGGGTTTTGCTTCGGGTTTCACCCATGTAGGGTGTGATGTGGTCGGAAAGAAGGGCAAGTTGAGCCCTAGGTATATCGGATCCTTTGAGATTCTTGAGAGGGTTGGTGAGGTGGGCTACAAGCTTACACTGTCACCTAGCTTATCATCATTTCATCCTGTGTTCCATGTTTCCATGCTCCAGAAGTATCACAATGATCCGTACCATGTATTAGATTTCAACTCAATCCAATTGGACAAGGATTTGACTTACGAGGAGGAGCCAGTGGCCATTCTATCATGGCATGACCGAAAGTTGAGTTCTAAGAGTTATCCTTCTGTTACAATGCAGTTGACTTACTGTTGCTGATGTTTGGTGCGTTGTTCTTCGAGATCGCGATTCTACTCTCGCGATCGCAAAGGGTAACCTGGGACTAGGGAGGTTATATTCTACGCGAACGCAGAAAAGGGAGCAAACGCGAAGCATCAAAGGGATTACCCTTCGCGAAAGCGGCCCTTCACTCGCGAACGTGATGGGTAAAGGATTATGGGGGGAGGCAAGGGTTTATTCTATGCGAACGCGAGCCCAAGCTCACGAATGCGATGTCCAGGGGGGCAGACTATTGCGAACGCGGGCAACCCCTCGCGAACGCGAAGGCCATTTTGACAGCTGCTCTTCGCGATCGCGTCAGGCCCTTCGCGAATGCGAAGAAGGCGTGACGCCTAGTGACTTAAATATCCCAAAGTCGGGATTTAACCCATCTTTCACCATTTTCAAGTTTGAGCTCGGCCTAGAGGCGATTTTGAAGAGAATTTTCATCCCAACTTCATAGGTTAGTAGATTTTAACTTGTTTTCTTCCATTTCCAATAACACCCGTTGATCTTAACCTTTAATCTATGTTTTTTCATGGTAGAGAATTAGGGATTTAGGTAGAAATTGGGGATTTTGAGAAAATGAGATTTAGACCTCAAATTGAGGTCAGATTTCGAAATTAATCACATAACCAGGCTCGGGGGTGATTGGGTAATCGAGTTTTGGTCTGAATCTTGGATTTTGACCAAGCGAGCCCGGGTTGACTTTTTTCCAAAATCATTAAAGATTGAATCTTTTTCACTCGTGGCTAGTTTCTATAGCTTATTTTGAATTGTTTGAACTATATTTGGTTAGATTTAATTGGTTTGGAGGCTAATTCTAGAAGAAAGGCCTCGGTTGAGCTTTGATTTAATTGCGTAGTGAGGTAAGTCTAACCTTGACTTGAGGGAATTAGGAGATTTTGAACTATGTGTTGTGTGGATTATGTGAGAAAACGGCGTATATGCGAGGTGACCAGTGTATATAAGCCGTCAAGATATTTGTTTCCATGTTTTCTCGTTATTTCATGAATTATCTTATTCCATGCCTTAATTGTTACATGCTTTATTTAACTTCTATGCTGTAATTGTTATTTGTCATTTAATTATTCTTGTATTAAATTGTTTGTCCCTTACATGACTCCATGCTTATTTGCCACTTGCCTTAACTGTTTCACTTGCATACATTAATTGTCACATGCTTTCCTTGTCCTATTATTTTGTAATATTTGTTGCATTCTAAAATGTGGTTTTATTTGCGTGAGTCGTTGAGTGTGTTAGACACCGATAAACTTGTAAAGTAGAAACTTCAAATTTTAAAGATTCTTTGATTATTATGTGGTCCTTTAGTGCCTTGTACTTTTACTCTTAGATATAGAAATTCTTATAGTTGAGTTATTGGATTATTTATGTTAATTGAAATTGTTTGGGGATAGAGTTTGTCACAACCCAAAACCGATGCGCCATGACGAGTGCCCAAGTCCTACCTGTCGAACACCCCTAAGCATACGTCCAAGATATAAACATAAAATATGGGTAGGTCATGCATAACATCTGTCAATAAACTGTTGAATCATGTGAATAACATACGTGAGGAAACATGCCAAAAGACATATACATAAAAATATATATATACATACGGAATACGGTAGGGCGAGCCAACAAGGCTGCTCCGGACAATCATATATCAAAGTAGAAGCCGACAAGGTCACTATCCAATTATACATGACTGTCTACAGACCTCTAATAGAGTGAACAACGGTAAAAAGGACGGGAATGGACACCGTCATACCCATATATGTATACAAAAATATCGTACCAAAACCCAATAGCAGCTCCGAATCAAATGGAGCACACCAACTGTCGCTGAGCAAGGATCCAAAGAAGGAGGAACGTCAGGCTGTCTACCTGCACCTACGGGCATGAAACGCGAGCCCCCAGGGAATAGGGGCATTAGTACGAATAATGTACCGAGTATGTAAGGCATAAAAATCAGTATGTAAAAGACATGAAAGAAACATGGAGTAAAGCACTCAACCTGTAAATCTGAATGGCTCTGTGAATCATGAAACATTTATAATGTTATGCATATGCATATAAATGTCATATCATGCATAGGTATATATGCGTACATAACATCATCAAGACTCTGAGGGCATCCTATCATATCATCTCGGTTTCAGTGGGCGAAATCATCGACGTATACCGACTGATCAGCTAGTCGTGCATATATAACACCGTAAACTCTCCCCATACCCCATATACATATAATATACGTGTATATAACGCCATCTAGTCATGGCTCAATGTACATGTATAAATGAATGCAATGCATAAGAAATAAGTCAATAAGATCTCTCGGGATGTCATAAAATCAATATGTCTTCGGTTAATATCACGAAATAAGCTATCACTTATGTATTTTTTGATACCCATGAACAGACGATATAATAATATGACATATGGGTAATCAAGAACATAGGCAACCCTAGTACTTCTAAGAATAGAGCCATTTGTGAAAGTCGCGTGTTTGCTTGTCTTGTTGTATCATATGGATCATGCCAAAAGGAAAGAAGGGATAGCCTTACATACCTTATAGAATCTGTCCAATAACAATGCTAAACTCAGCTCCACTGCACCTTAATCTACAAAACGGCAGTGAAGCTATTATCAAGTGTCATGACCCAAAATTCAACCTGTCGTGATGGCTCATATCATAATACTAGGCAAGCTGACAACTCATACATGCCAATACTTTCAAATTCAAAATATACTCAAACATGTTTAAATAAGTGAAAATCTCATAAAACTAGATGAAAATTTCACAACTCAATAAAGAATTTTCCAAAACCCGGGTGTCACTGAGTACATGACCATCTATATAGTAACATAGTCTGAAATATTGTCTAGAAGAGGAGAACAGTACAAATAGAACAAAATGATAAAGGAGGAGAGTCAAGGACTACGGACGCCAAAACAGCAACCTCGAGGAATCTCCGAACTGAATAAGAGCTCCAAAGTCAGCAACTACCATACACGGAAGTACCTGGATCTGCACACGAAGTGCAGGGTGTAGCGTGAGTACAACCAATTCAGTAAGTAACAAGTCTAACTTTATGGCTGAAAGCGGTGACGAGCTTCACAGGTACTTTTCAATTACAGAAATACAGTATAGAAATGTAGGCGTGCTTTCAAGTTCAACAGTTAAAGCTCAAACAGGTAAGTTATGTCAGGTGCAACTGAAATGAGAAATGATACATCCCAATATCTACATGTCAATTATGTATGCCAACCATAAAACAAAATAGTGATTAAGTCATATGCATACTCTCATAGTATCAATCACTCAGTCCTCCCATTCACTCCATCCTCACAGTCATTGTATCCTCACAGTTACTCAATCCTCCAAATCGCTTTGCACTTGCTGTCGGCACTCGCACTCAGTAGGTACCTGCGCTCACTGTGGGTGTACAGACTCCGGGGGCAGATCTAGCCCAAGCACTATAATAATCCAATCATGGCATGAATCAATAAAGCATGCTGCAGCGTGCAGTCCGATCCCATAAATGTCCTCACAATCAGGCCCTCGGCCTCACTCAGTCATCAATCTCTCGGGCTCACAAGTATCATGATAATCAACCCAAACAATGGTGATATGACATATCAATAAATGGAAACAGAGACTGAGATATGATATGCAAATAATAGTTGTGACTGAGTACATAATTGCAAATTAAGCAAATAATTCAACAGTCAACACGAACTTTCTGGGTCCCAACAGTACCAGCATGTAGCCTAAGCATGATTTCTAACATGAATCACAGTTCCATTTCTTTAACACATGGAAAATACGTGGAAGATAACAAGTTATATGACTATACAGTTCCACGGATTAGACCGAGTCACAATTCCTATGGTGCACGCCCACACGCCCGTCACCAGCATGTGTGTCACCTACACACCAATCACATAACACGTACTTCAGGGATTCACCTCAAAACCAAGTTTAGACCTATTACATACCTCAAACCGTGCAAATCTTTACTGCAACAAGCCCTTGCCTCGTGAATCAGCCTCTGACTGCCTCGAATCTAGCCATAAACAATTCGGTCTAATCAACTCAAGCTATAGGAATAAATTCCATATGAAAATGCTAAGTTCTTAATCAAAGTCAAAAAGCCAACTCAAAAGTTAACCTCCACGCCCACGTCTCGGAATTTGATTAAAGTTACAAGAATCTAAACACCCATTCATCCACGAGTCCAACCATACGAAAATTACTCAAATCCGATACCAAAATCTCTCTCAAAACCCCAAAATTCGGCCCAAGACGTTTTCTCCATTTTCCCTGAATTTTTCAACCCAAATCACTAATTAAATGATGAAATAAAGGTTATATTCATGTAACTTAACCAATACTAAGTAAGAATCACTTACCCCAATCACTCCCTTGAAAATCTCTCCAAGAGTCGCCTCAATTCGAGCTCCCAAAAACAAATTGTGAAATAAACTCAAACCCTTCTTTTTGACACTTAAATTCTGCCCAGATACCCCTCAATCGCAATCGTAGAAAATGCTTCGCGACCGCGAAGCAAAAACTAAGATGTCGAACAATTAACCCTACGTGAACGCGACAATCTTCACGTGAAAGAGAAGAACTGCCTTTTCAGACCTACGCGATCGCGAAGAGCAAAGCGCGTGACCAGCTCCTGCCTCATTTCCTCTTCTCGAACGCGGCCTAGCCCACGTGTTCGCGATGCACTTCTTCACTAACCTACGCGATCACAACCCTCAACTTGCAAATGCATAGAACAAGAATCTCAGCTCCCCAAATAGGCCTATGCGATCGCGTATAAGGAAACCAAACCTGAAAACCAGCAAACTTCAGCAGACTTCAGCCATTTCTCCAAGTCAAATTCCACTTCGATAACCATCCGAAATCCACCCAAGGCCCCCGGGACCTCAACCAAACATACCAACAAGTCCAACAACATCATAGAACACACTCAAAGCGTCAAAATTACATCAAACAATGTTAAATCACGAATTGCGTGTCGATTCAAGCCTAATGAACTTATGAATTTCTAACTTCTACATTTGATGCCGAAAAGTATCAAATCAAGTCGGATTGACCTCAAATTTTGCACACAAGTCATAACTGACACACTGACCTACTTCTACCCCAGAACCGAAATCCGAGCCCCGTAACCACAAAGTCAACTCTAGGTCAAACTTCTCAATTTCCAAAACCTCTAATTTTCCAACTTTCGCGATTTCAAGCCTAAATCAACTATTGACCTCCAATTCACTATCCGGACACACTACTAAGTCAAAAATCACCCTACGAGGCTATCGAAACCGTCGAAACTCCATTCCGGAGTCCTTTACACATAAGTCAACATCCGGTCAACCTTTTCAACTTAAGCATCCAACCTTAAGACTATGTGTCTCAACTCATTCCAAAACATCCACGGAACTGAACTAACTACCCTGGCAAGTCACATAACGAAAATTAAGAATAAAATAAGCACTAAATGGGGGAACCGGGCTACAACACTCAAAACGACCAATCGGGTTGTTACATCCTCCCTATCTTAAACAAACGTTCGTCCTCAAACGGGTCTAGAAACATACATGGAGTATCAAATAGGTGTGGATATCTACTCTGCCTCTCCCGCTCGGTCTCCCAAGTAGCCTCCTCGACAGTCTGACCTCTCCACTGCACCTTCACCAAAGCTATGTTCTTTGACCTCAACTTTCGAACCTGCCATTCCAAAATGGCCACCGGCTCCACATCATAAGTCAAATCACCATCCAACTGAACCGTGCTAAAGTATAAAACATGAGACAGATCGCTAACATACTTCCGGAGCATAGAAACATGCATGAAACACTGGATGAACACTCGACAGACTAGGCTACAAGGCAAGCTTGTAAGTCACCTCTCTAATCCTCTAAAGCACCTCAAACGCACCAATGTACCGAGGGCTCAAGTTGCCCTTCTTCCTGAACCTCACAACATCCTTCATGGATGAAACTCTGAGTAGTACCTTCTCCTCAACCATGTAATCGACATCACGAACCTTCCGATCGATGTAGCTCTTCTGTCTAGGCTGCGCCGTGCAAAGCCGATCCTGAATCAACTTAACCTTGTCCAAAACATCCTGAACCAAGTTAGTACCCAATAGTATAGCCTCACCCGGCTCAAACCAACCCACCGGAGACCGATATTGTTTCCCATACAAAGCCTCATACGGAACCATCTGAATGCTCTATTGGTAGCTGTTGTTGTAGGAAAACTCTGAAAGCAGCAGGAACTGATCCCAAGAACCTCTGAAATCTATGACACAAGCACGTAGCATATCCTCCAATATCTGAATAGTGCGCTTGGACTGTCTGTCCGTCTGAGGGTGGAATGCTGTACTCAACTCAACCTGGGTGCCTAACTCTCGTTGTACTGCTCTCTAGAACTGCGATGTAAACTGTGTGCCCTGGTCTGAAATGATGGACACCGGCACACCGTGAAGGCAAATAATCCCGCGGATGTAGATCACAGCCAACCGCTCCGAAGAATACGTAGTCCTAACCGAAATGAAATGCGCAGACTTGGTCAACTGATCCACAATCACCCAACTAGCATCAAACTTCCTCGAATTCCGTGGGAGCCCAACTACAAAATCCATGGTGATCCGCTCCTATTTCCACTCCGGAATCTCAAGCCTCTGAAGAAATTTGCTCGGTCTCTAATGCTCGTACTTCACCTACTGGTAGTTTAGGCACCGAGCTAACCCCACTATATCCTTCTTCATCCTCCTTCACCAATACTGCTGCCTCAAGTCATGGTACATCTTCATGGCACCCGGATGAATGGAATACCACAAAATGTGGGCCACCTCAAGAATAAACTCACGCAGCCCATCTATATTAGGCACATAAATCCGACCCTGCATCCTCAACACTCCATCATCCCTAATAGTAACATCCTTGACATCACCGTGTTGAACCGTGTCCTTAAGGACAAGCAAATGGGGATCATTATACTGGCGCTCTCTGATGCGATCATATAAGGAAGATCGAGAAACCACACAAGCTAGAACACAACTGGGTTCCGGAACATCTAATCTCACGAACTGGTTGGCCAAGTCTTGAACATCAGTTGCAAGCGGTCTCTCACCAATAGGAATAAATGCAAGGCTACCCATACTCACCGCCTTTTTACTTAAGGCACTGGCCAGCATATTGGCCTTCTCGAGATGTTACAGAATGGTAATATCATAGTCCTTTAGCAGTTCCAACCATCTCTGCTGTCTCAAATTTAGATCTTTTTGTTTGAACAAGTGCTAGAGAATCTGATGAACCGTAAATACCTCACAAGGCACACCATAGAGATAATGCCTCAAAATCTTTAATGCATGAACGATGGCTGCTAACTCCAAATCATGAATAGGGTAGTTCTTCTCATGAGGCTTCAACTGGCGTGAAGCATAAGCAATCACTCTACCCTCCTACATCAAGACACACCCAATACCAATTCGAGAAGCATCACAATACACTGTATAAGAGCCAGAAGATGAAGGCAAAACTAGAATTGGAGTTGTGGTCAAGGCAGTCTTGAACTTCAGAAAGCTCTCCTCACACTCATCCGACCACCTGAATGGAGCACCCTTCTGGGTCAATTTGGTCAAAGGCGCTACAATAGACGAGAAACCCTCCACGAAGTGACAACCAAGCCAAGAAAACTCCAAACCTCAGTAGCTGAAGATGGTCTGGGCCAACTCCAAACTGCTCTATCTTCTTTGGATCCACTTAATCCCCTCACTGGACAACACGTGCCCCAAGAATGCCACTGAACTAAGCCAAAACTCACACTTGGAGAACTTGGCATAAAGCTTCTCCTCCCTCAACCTCTGTAGTACAATCCTTAAATGTTGTGCATGCTCCTCCTAGCTACGTGAATAAACCAGGATATCATCAATGATTACTATGAAAAATCAGTCAAGATATGGCTGAAATACACTGTTCATCATATGCATGAATGTTGTTGGGGCGTTGGTCAGCCCAAAAGACATCACAAGGAACTCATAATGACCATAACGGGTCATGAATACCGTCTTTAAAATATTCGAGTCCCCAATCTTCAACTGGTGATACCCAGACCTCATATCGATCTTAGAGAACACCCTCGCTCCTCGAAGCTGGTCAGATAGATCATCAATGCGCGGCAAAGGATACTTGTTCTTGATTTTAACTTTGTTCAACTGCTTATAGTCCATGCATATCCGCATAGTACCATCCTTCTTCTTCACAAACAGAATCGGTGCACCCCAAGGAGACACACTAGGCTTAATAAACCCCTTATCAAGAAGCTCTTAAAGCTGCTTTTTCAATTCCTTCAACTCAGCTGGTGCCATACGATATGGAGGATTAGAAATGGGCTTAGTGGCCAGCACTAAGTCAATACCAAAGTCAATATCCCTGTCTGAAGGAAACATATCCGGGAAGTCTCGCAACACCGGAACAGAATCAACAATAAGGGTATCTTTACCAACATCCCTCACAAAGGCCAAATATGACAGACACCCCTTCCCAACCATCCATTGGGCCTTCAGATATGAAATCACCCTACTGGGAACATAATCTGAAAAACCTTTCCGCTCGATCCTTGGCAACCCCGGCATCGCCAAAGTCACGGTCGTAGCGTGACAATCCAGAATAGCATGACATGGAGACAACCAATCCATACCCAACATCACATCGAAATTAATCATACTAAGCAAGAGATCAACTCTAGTATCCAATCCCCCAATAGTCACTACACACGACCAATATACACGGTCCATAGCAATAGTATCGCCCACCGACGTAGATACATGAACATGTGAAACTAAGGACTCATGGTGCATATCCAAACAACGAGTAAAATAGGATGATACAAAGGAATAAGTAGAACTAGGGTCAAATAATATGGAAGCATCTCTGTGGCACATTGAAATAATATATGTAATCACTGCATCTGAAGCAACGGCATCTAGCCTGGCAGGAATAATATAGAATCGAGCCTGACCACCACTTGATCGGCCTCCCCCTCTAGGGCAACCTCTAGCTGTCTAGGCCCCACCTCGAGCTGGCTGGGCGGGTGGTGAAGTAATTAGTACGGAAGTCATAGCCTGACTCCTCTACTGAACTGGACCTCCCGAGAGATGAGGACATTGTCTCCACACATGCCCAAACTCCATGCACTCGAAAAAAATCCCCGCTGGTGGTGGTGGGGACTGAATCAGGCCTCAAGTACTAGAATAACTGCTAGAAGAACCTGGCACAGATGAACCCTGAATAGATGGAGCACGGGATGAACTCTAAGCCGGGAGAGCTGATGAGCTTGAAACACACACTTAAGTTATGCTCGCAAATCAAATATTGTATAGTATAATATTGTATCCACAGGGATTGAATTTAAATAATATTCTCGTAATTTCTAGCTTGATGTTATACAAGATGATCAACAATTGAGATTTTATATGATTTCTAACTAAAATAAACTAAGAATCTAAAGCTATTGACTAATGACAATCGGAACAAAGATAAGCAAGGAAGTTATCAGTGGGAGGAAATAGGGGTTGATAGGATAGGTGCAAGATAATTGTTTGGGATCTAACTATAGATAATTCACTTCTAATGTTTAAGTGAGTCTCTCGAATTCACTAAATTATCAGTTCAAACATTCAACAAAAAACTCATTTCTCGATTAAGTCTTAACCTCACAAGATGAACCAAGTTAAGCACGTGAAGATATGCAAGAATGCGTATTGGATTAGTCTTTAGGAAAACCTCTTTCGATTATTCTCCTAACTAGGTTTAATCAATGATTCAACTAGCCTCTTTCGATTACTAAGAAGAATTAATGAACTCAACCAACAATATAATGCAAAGATATCACAAGTTATGCCTCTCTCAATTACATGAACAAGTGAGTATAGATGCAGCAGTTAAATCATCCAAAAATGCTTCAATACATAAAACTAGAGTTATAATCCACAAACAATTATCAATACACCTAATCCATCAAACCCTAAAGAAAACTACTCCATAGATATGGAGCAATTCATCACAAATAAAATTAAAGTAGAGGAAAACATAAATTCAATCCAAACTCAGGTCTTGAGTGAGGAAGGAATGATGAAATCCTTGTGCTCGTGTTCTTCCAACTCCTCCTTAGCCTCCTTAGGTCGATTATGTGTCAAAAGTTCAAAAAAATAACGTTTTCCATGTATTTATTCCAAGTAGGGTCGGGCCCAAACGAAAGCACCTTCTCCTAGCCAAAATAAGATTTTCACTCTGTAAAATATGCACAGGCTCGACGCATGTGGCAACGCGCCATGTCGGGCATTAGTGGGGATTTCAAGAGAGCTAGTTCTGACAGACAGTAGAGAATTGCACTAGTGCAGCGCCCCACGCGCCTTCCCACGTGCCACCCCACGCACCGCGACAGTGGGGATTTCTCAGAGTACGGACCAAACTTCAATTTTTGACGTCCAGACTTGGTTCTCAACCGCCAAACACGATCCCAGCTTAATCCTTTGGTATTTTACTCAAACTTCAAAGCTCCAAATGGCTCGAATTAGCTCTGTAACATCTACATCACTCGGAAGCACACCTACAAGGCATAACACTATCAATTAAAGCTCAAAACAAGTATAGTGCAGTAAATTAGAGTGCAATAAGTGACTAAAATACGAGATTATTTCCCAGCATCAACACCCCACACTTAAACCATTGCTCATCCTCGAGCAATCAAACTACACTTCAGATAGAACACGACCTTTTTAACAACTCTGATAACTCATCACACCAAGAATATTTAAAACAGATTAAGCACAATACCCTATCATCCTAGCCTCAAGAATTGACTCAAAAGCTCCAAACATTATTTGTAACCCACTCACTTACTCTAACACAGAGGTCAACCATTCCCTTTCCTTCATGTATTAAGTGCCCTCCCACAACAATAAAGAGTAGTTCCACACACAATAAAAGTTAAGAACAACTAGGAAGTCGAGATAGAAAGAATTCACTCACTCTCAGAAACAACATTCATGTGCAACAAAAGACGTACCATAGGCTTGCCCGTAGTGTACTACTATACTAATTGAGCTTATTCAATCATGGATCAAATAGGACTTTAATTCGTTGTAATGTAGGCTGCGGGATGGAAACGGTACATTTGGATATAAGAGTGACTACACCTCCCTAAGCACTTTAATACGTACATTTCATTGTTCAAAACCCCACAATTATGTCAAACCAAAACTCCACCTTCACATCAATATACATTAACTCCCAACTTCTTTAAACACAATTTCATCAAGAGTCACCACTATCAAAGAATATTTTGCACAACAATACAACATTTTTTCTTTCTTTTTCAATTCAAGTGGCTTTTACTTTTTCAATACAGTACACCTTTCAACTTAGTTCAATAGTTCCACCCCAACCACCCTACACTTCAACTTTTATGAAGTTCATAACAAATTCAAGTGCTCGCGAGAGGTACAAGGTTCAAATAGATGGTCAATTCAAACAATTGGATAGGCTTGTACTGTGGTTGCCAAAGAAATAGGATTATAGGCTCAAAAGGGTTAACTAAGATACATAACAATTGGGTGGATAAAAGCTTATAACTGGCTCAACAAACGCCTAAATCACTTCCAAGACTATATAAACTACTATTTCGCTTTGCAAACATAAGGGGCAAGTTCTAGACATCAAATGCAATGCACAAAATACACAAAACCTCACATATTCATGGCACATAACTCACTCAAGATCGTAATCATCAAGACACTCTAGACAAAGCAGCTAAGCAAAGTTAAGATCATACACTTTAAGGTACTTATACAAGAGTCAAAATTAAGCCTAAGCATCACAACTAAAGCACTCACTATTCTCAAGGTATAATAAAGTTAAGAGATATTGCCTTCGATTCAAATCATAGAACAAGATTTCCTACTCCTAATAAAAATAAAAATTAACTACACTCGGTTCAAACAAAACCCTTAGAAAAGAACCGCAGCACAAATTATTATTTTTTAATTTTTATGGTATTTTCAATTATTTTTTATCTCTAACTACTACAAATACCAAACTAACACATATACATACAACATACAATTATCTCCCACCCACACTTTAAGTTGTGGCATGTCCCCATGACGCACAATTAAAAAGCATAAGGTAAAGGAAATATCCCTGAATTTTCTTCTCTTGGAGAACTTATGAACTCCATCCCTAATTCTGAATTCATTCCTCGTTTTCGCTCCTTGGGATTTTTTGTGGAGCTCATTAAGCCAAATTCTTCTGAGGATACCTACAAGCCCCACTCTTTCTTTCTTTCTTGTCCTCATCTTGAGCAGTGAATTGCTCATTCATGATGTTCCTTAACTTATTTCTGCATTCTTTCACAGGATTAATCCATACATATTCCTGTAAATCCCCAAAAATAAAATCCACATGATCAAGGTTAGAATAATAAAACAAAGAAGAAAGGTCAAGTGAATATTCCTCTGGTATGTCCAAGACCATTTGTTTCTCATTCTCTTCTACTAAAGGTTGCAAATGTGGAAAGGTAGATGGGGGTTTGAACTCTTCTTCCGTTGCTTCACACTCAACCATAGCCTTATTTTCAATCATCTCAGTTGAATCAGAGTCCTCTTGAACAGTGGAAAGCTCTCTCTATGGATGCCCATCCTCTTGAGTAGGATCGTTCTCACAAGGTATCTCCTCCATATATTCACCATCACAACACAATGAGATTTCTAAAAGTATACTTACTAATTGACTCACTCACGTTGTTAGGTTCTTAATAGCTTCATCATTTTGCATAAACCTTTCTTCAACATTATTCATGAACCTATGCATAAGCACTTCTAAACTACCATTCTCCTCTTGAGGTGGTTGTCTCACTTTGCTTTCATTCCAGTCATAATAAGGATAGTCATCCCAACCAGAGTCAGAATTGTGCCTATATGAATCATCATACCTGTACGAACTAGAAACAGAGTGAGACTGCTCAAAATACGAACCATAAGAAAAATACATACTTGCTTGACAGTGAACACATAGATGATTTCTGCCGCTGATAATGTTCAGCTGCTAACTCTTCAACCGTTTTCTTAAGCTGGTTATACTCCATCTTCGTAGCATTTAGAGTTCAAAATCTACAGTATCTTCTCCAACTTGTTAGGTACTACAAAACAAATCTTTGAAAAAAAGTTAACTAATAAAGAAAATAAAATAGAAAAGAAAAAAGAAAAGAAAAGAAAAAGACTAAAACCTAATACCTGAATTAGCACCAAAAACTATTGCAAACACTATTGATTGCCAATCCACAGCAACGGCGCCAAAATTTGACGAGCTCGAAACACACACTTAAATTATGCTCGCTAATCCAATATAGTATAGTATAATATCGTATCCACGGGGATTAGATTTAAACAATATTCTCGTAGTTTCTAGCTTGATTGTTATCCAAGATGATCAACAAATGAGATGTATATGATATATAAATAAAATTAACTAAGAATCTAAAGCTATTGACTAATTACAATCGGAACAAAGATAATCAAGGAAGTTATCAGTGGGAGGAAATAGGGTTTGATAGGATAGGTGCAAGATAATTGTTTGGATCTAACTCTAGATAATTCACATCCTTTGTTTAAGTGAGTCTCTCGAATTCACTCAATTATCAGTTCAAACGTTTAGCAAAAAACACCTCTCTCGATTAAGTCAACACCTCACAAAATGAACCAAATTAAGCATGTGAAGATATGCAAGAACGCGTAGTGGATTAGTCTTTAGGAAAACCCCTTTCGATTATTCTCCTAACTAGGTTTAATCAATGATTCAACTAGCCTCTTTCGATTACTAAGAAGAATTAATGAACTCAACGAACAATATAATGCAAAGATATCACAAGTTATGCTTCTCTCGATTACATGAACAAGTGAGTATAGATGCAGCAGTTAAATCATCCAAAACTGCTTCTATATATAAATCTAGAGTTATAATCCACAAACAATTATCAATACACCAAATCCATCAAACCCTAAAGAGAACTACTCCATAGATATGGAGCAATTCATCACAAATAAAATCAAAGTAGAGGAAAACATAAATTCAATCTAAACTCGTGTCTTGAGTGTGGAGGGAAGGATGGAATCCTTTTGCTCGTGTTCTTCCAACTCCTCCTTAGCCTCCTTAGGTCGATTATGTGTCAAAAATCTAGAAAATAGGGTCGGGCCCAAACAAAACCACCTTCTCCTAGCCGAAATAGGATTTTCACTCTATAAAATTTGCACAGGCGTACCGCATGGGGCGACGCGCGATGCGGGGCATTAGTGGGGATTTCCAGAGAGCTAGTTCTGACATGAAGTAGTGAATTGCACTAGCGCGGCACCCCGCGTGCCACCCCACGCATCGCGGCAATGGGGATTTCTCAAAGTACAGATCAAACTTCGATTTTTGACGTCCGGACTTGATTCTCGACCCCCGAACACGATCCGGGATTAATACTTTGTGATTTTACTCAGACTTCAAAGCTCCAAATGGCTCGAATTAGCTCCATAATATCCACATCACTCGAAATCACTCCTACAAGGCATAAAACACACAATAAGTGCAAAATACTATCAATTAAAGCTTAAAACAAGTAAAATGCAGTAAATTAGAGTGCAATAAACGACTAAAATACGAGATTATAGACTACCATCAAGAGCACTGAGAGATGACTGACCTGGACGAGCACTGTACGAACCATGACTAGTTGATGCACCACGATGAAGTGGACGAGCTATCTGAGCGGGCCTATAAGGACGACCCCTGCTGCGGTAGGACTGTCCCGTAGAAGGAATACCACAAAAACCACCCGAACCACGAGGCTTTTTGGCCTCCCTCTCCTCACGCTCCTGACCACGGACCAACTCTAACCTGCCGAGCAATATCAATCACCTCATCTAACCTAGCACTTGATGCATTCTCCCGAGTCATAACAAAACGCAACCGGTAACTGAGGCCATCAATGAACCTCATAATCTTCTCCCTCTCAGTGGGAACCAACCAAACTGTGTGACGAGTCAACTCAGAAAATCTCATCTCATAAAAGTAATAAATGAGACCCCAGTAGTCTCTAGAATACTCGCCACGCGAAGAATCAGCTAGCCCCTATCCAATAAGTCTTGGGCATCCTCTGACTCAGCCTCACTGAATGATGGAGGTCTGAACCTCCCAAACCTCTCTAGCCTCTTTGGCTCCTCATCATTTATAATGGGACCTACCTGGGCTTGAGCAACTGCAACCGGTTGGGCTAGCAATTCCCTCGGTGTCCGAAGTCCCTGCACCACCTGCTCTGGAGTACGGGCGGTGGGAGTCTGAGTACCTCCCCCAGCCTAAGAAGTGGCTGGCGCGGTCTGAACAGAAACCGCCTGAGCAAGGGTTGTGCAAACAGTCAATATCCGAACCAAAGCCTCCTAAAGGCCTAGAATCACGATGGGCACAGCTGGTGCCTGAGCCGGCCCCACTGGCTCAACCACATCTAGAACCTGCTCTTGAGCTGGAGCAATTGGTGGATCCGCAGGTGCTGCTCTAGCTGTTGTACGAGTTGGACTGCAGCACCGGCCTCTCGTGGCCCTAGCTGGTGGTACTGGTGGCTGTCCACCCAATCCGTAACACATGTCCTCACCATCTAGGAGAGAATAGAACAACAGAAGTTTAGTTTAGAATTCAATAAATTCACACGACAAGAATACAAGAAAGTGAAGGTTTCCTAATGGTTCAGCAGCCTCGCGAAGATAAGTACAGACGTCTCCCTACCGATCTGTAAGACTCTAATAAACCTGCTCATGACTCGCCAGACCTATGTAACCTAGGTTCTGATACCAACTTGTCATGACCCAAAATTCAGCTTGT
Source organism: Nicotiana obtusifolia (assembly GCA_002018475.1). Taxonomy (NCBI): domain Eukaryota; kingdom Viridiplantae; phylum Streptophyta; class Magnoliopsida; order Solanales; family Solanaceae; genus Nicotiana; species Nicotiana obtusifolia. The sequence goes on along the minus strand of MCJB01011498.1, from coordinate 73,157 downwards.
CGTAATGGCGCCTATCATGATACTAGGCAATTCAACAACTCGTACATACTAAAATAGGTTTAAATAAGTGAAACTCTCATAAAACTGGATGAAACGTCACAACTCACTATAGAATTTCCCAAAACTCGGGTGCCACTGAGTACATGAGCATCTATACAATAACATAGTCTGAAATACTGTCTAGAAGAGAAGAACAGTACAAATAGAACTAAATGATAAAGGAGGAGAATCAAGCACTACGGATGCCAAAGCAGCTACCTCGAGGATCTCCAAACTAAATAATAGCACCAAAGTCAGCAACCACCATACCCGGAATTACCTGGATCTGCACACGAAGTGCAGGGTGTACCGATTCAATTACAGAAATACAGTACATAAATGTAGGCATGCTTTCAAGTTCAAAAGTTAAAGCTCAGATAGGTAAGTTATGTCAAGTGTAACTAAAATGAGAAATGATACATCCCAATATCTACATGCCAGTTATGTATGCCAACGGTAATACAAAACAGTGATGAATTCATATGCATACTCTCAGAGTATCAATCACTCAGTCCTCCCTTTCACTTCATCCTCACAGTCACTCATTCCTCACAATCACTCCATCCTCACAGTCACTCAATCCTTCAAATAGCTTGGCACTCGCACTTGCACTCGCACTCAGTAGGTACCTGCGGCTCATCGTGGGTGTGCAGACTCCGAAGGGGGCAGATCCAGCCCAAGCGCTATAATAAGGCAATCATGGAAGCCAATCATGGCATGAATCAATAAAGTATGATGCGGCGTGCAGTCCGATCCCATAAATGTCCTCACAATCAGGCCCTCGGCCTCACTCAGTTATTAATCTCTTCATTCTCTCGGGCTCACAAGTATCATGATAATAAGCCCAAACAGAGACCGAGATATGATATGCAAATAATAGTTGTGACTGAGTACATAATTTCAAATTAAGCAAATAATTCAACATGCAACACGACCTTTGTGGGTCCCAACAGTACCAGCATGTAGCCTAAGCATGATTTCTAACATGAATCACAATTCCATTTTCTTTAACACATGGAAAATACGTGGAAGATAGCAAGTTATATGACTACACAGTTCCACGGATTCGACCAAGTCATAATTCCAATAGTGCATGCCCACACACCCGTCACCTAGCATGTGCGTCACCTCAACACCAATCACATAACACGTACTTCAGGGATTCATACCCTCAGAACCAAGTTTAGAAGTGTTACTTACCTAAAACCGTGCAAATCTCTACTGCAACAAGCCCTTGCCTCGAAAATCGGCCTCCAAATGCCTCGAATCTAGCCACAAACAATTCGATACAATAAACTCAGCTATAAGAATAAACTCCATATGAAAATGCTAAGTTCTAAATCAAAAGTCAAAAAGTCAACTCAAAAGTCAACCCCCCGGCCCACTTCTTGGAATCCGATGAAAGTTACAAAATCTGAACACCCATTCATCCACGAGTCCAACCATAAAAAAATTACTCAAATCTGATGCCAAAATCTCGCTCAAATCCCCAAAAATTGGCCTAAGAAGTTTTCTATATTTTTCCCCAATTTTTCAACCCAAATCACTAATTAAATGATGAAATCAAGGTTATATTCATGTAATTTAACCAAAACTAAGTAAGAATCACTTACCCTAATCACTCCCTTCAAAATCTCTCCAAGAGTCACCTCAATCCGAGCTCCTAAAAACAAATAATGAAATAAACTCAAACCCACATTTTTTAGACTTAAATTCTGCCCAGATATCCCTCAATCGTGATCGCGAAAAATGCTTCGCGATCACGAAGCACAAACTAAGTTGTCCAATAATTAACCCTATGCAAACGCGACAATCTCTACGCGAACGCGAACGCGAAGCACTGCCTCCTCAGACCTACGCGATCGCGGCCCTTTTCATGCGATCGCGAAGAGCAAAGCGCGAGACCAACTCCTGCCTTCTTTCTTCTTCCCGAACGCGGCCTATCCCACGCATTCGAGATTCACTGCTTCACTAACCCACGCGACTGCAGCCCTCAACTCGCGAACACGTGAACAAGAATCTTAGCTGCCCAAATAGGCCTACGCGATCGCAGACCTTCCCACGTGATCGCGTATAAGGAAACCAGACCTGAACACCAGCAAACTTCAGCAGACTTCAGCCATTTCTCCAAGTCAAATTCCACTTTGATAACCATCCGAAATCCACCCCAGGCCCCTGGGACCTCAACCTGACATACCAACAAGTCCAAAAATATTATACGGACTCGCTCGAAGCGTCAAATCACATCAAACAATGCTAAAACCACGAATCGCGTGTTGATTCAAGCCTAATGAACTTATGAACTTCTAAATTCTACATTCGATGCCGAAACTTATCAATCAAGTTCGATTGACCTCAAATTTTGCACACAAGTCATAAATGACACAACAGACTCTCAGAACCAAAATCTGAGCTTGGTAACCACAAAGTCAACTCTCGGTCAAACCTCTAATTTTCAAGCTTTTGCCATTTCAAGTCTAAATCAACTACGGACCTCCAAATCACTATCCGGACACGCTCCTTAGTCCAAAATCACCCTACGGCTATCAAAACCGTCGAAACTCCATTCCGGAGTCATTTACACATAAGTCAACATCTGGTCAACCTTTTCAACTTAAGCTTCCAAACTTGAGACTAAGTGTGTCAACTCATTCCGAAACATCCCCGGAACCGAACCAACTGCCCCGACAAGCCACCAATTGGGCATAGAATAAGCAGTAAATGGGGGAACAGTGCTACAACACTCAAAACAACCGTTCAGGCCGTTACATCAAGCTACAAATGACTCTCTCATTTATATAACGAAAGTAACTTAATCTGTAACAAAACGGGCAGCATTTCCTTAATTTTACTACTTCCTCAAGCCTGACATAGACGAGAAAACAACACAATACAACCAAAAACTCAAAAACAACCTAACTACAATTCAGGATGTTTAATACAACAAAAATCCCATATATACCATAACACACCCAATCGACAAGGTATCAATTAGCCTGAAATTGCAACGACAAGAGACTAACCCATTATCCAATCACATGTGGCATTTCTCCATTCCCTTTATCCTTCCAAACTCCATAAATCAATAGCACAAGAGTCCAACACGAGTGGACTACAAAACAGTCCACTACAAGTGGAATAAATCATACTCATGGCTTTCGATCACCATCCTGTGAGTTCTAAATATTAGGAAACGAATTTATCAACCTTCCTTGAGATTAAAAAGCTTAAATACAGCAAGTATGAGTTTCCTTAACTATGAAGCACGTTCCAAAACTAAAACTACAAAGAAAACGAGAGGCGGTATAATGATACCTACGCCGTAGGGATTAGTTTAATATTATCGCTTCTTGATTTCGTACCCGAGATGTTAATCCTTTTTGAAACCCTTGTAGAAAGCTTAAGGATAAGTTTATAGGTCTTATTTGTTTGTGGTCTCTCGAAAAATGAAGAAAAAGACGGCATAAGGCATATATATATCCACTTTTAAAAAGTCAAAGAGGTGCTAGCTTGGCACCCTAGCATTAGCCCTTCTTCAGACGCTTATATCTTTTTATTCGTATGTTGTATGAATGAATGGTTAAGAGTGTTCGACACCAAATTCCAAGACCTTAAATTTGGTATATAATATGTCTCAAAAAGACATCATACAACACAGATAATATATTGCTCAAAAAGCTTCGTTACACGGAAAATCCTTAGTCAGTTTTTCCACAACTTAAATCTGGTTTTTTCCAAACTTTATATTTTATATCCAAACATCATATATAGTCATATTATGACCTTAGACTCATCTAAATAATGATTAACAAGTCTCATATTCATTATACGTCACCTTGGGACATACAGGATGTAAAATCTTTCCCCCTTAGAAACATTCTTCCTCGAATGTTAAACTCCCAGAGATCTACAGAAATGTTGGCAGAGTCTCCTCTGTCACGGTACTACTACCTACCTGTCACACAGCAAACCCAACAATACAAAGCCACACAGGGCCACAATCATCAATAACACCAATGGCCTCATACGACCAATGACAGTAACTAACTTAAGAATGCAGTATCGTATACACACCTAAAGGCTATGATGTCTCGGTCTGCTCCTCCTTCGAAGCGGAAACAAGCGAGGATACCTAGACTTTATGTCTTCTTTATCTTCCCAAGTCATCTGCTCCACATTCTTGTTTCTCCAAAGTACTTTAACCGAAGCTACGTCCTTAGTTCTAAATCTCCGAACTTGTCTATCTAATATAACAATGGGAGCTTCCTCGTATGATAGCAGCTTGATACGCTCAAATTAAACCTATATAAATGGTGTAAAGTGGTCGATATCAAATATAATAACCCAACTAGGTTGAGGTCGAATCCCACAGGGAATAGGTGTGAAAAGCTTACTTGAATAGTGTGAAACTTGACTCAAGTCGTAGTCCTTCTTTGTTATTTTAAAAAGAGTTTTGTAACTGTGAATTGTCAAGAAAAGCTATTTGTTAAGAGAATTTGATTAATTTGATTAAGAAACCAAGGTTGTGTCCCCTTGAATGGAATGTAATGCTATTGGTGTTAATATGATATATTTCTAAAGGAAGATCCTTTGATATGCAAATGGTTCCTAAATGACTACCCAATACTTTCCAATAATTAGGTGGTATTTCCTCTTTATGATTTTTCCAAATATAAAAGAGTTACAATTAAGAACAACCAATTTATGCCAAGTAGAACTCACTTATCCCTAAGCGATTCTATTAAAAACAAGGTTTAAAGCCTTGATTTCTTGCTATTCAATTCTACTAAACCATAACCCACTTTTACAAGTAAATATAGAGTAAAATGGCACTAGTCAATATTTGCAACCATCAACCATAAATGAAGCATGAGAATTGAATAGAAATCAACCAACCATTATATATATATATATATATATATATATTCAATGGTAAACACCCATTAACATTACACCCACTTAGGGTCCAGTACCTTAGTTATTAAAGTTAGCTACTCATACTAGAATACAAGAAAAAAGTAATAAATAAAGTCATAAAGCTTACAAAGAAGACAAACCCTTGGAATCTCTCTCAAAAGCTTCCAAAAAAATGGTGTATTCAATGCTCTAAGTGTAGCCTCTTTTTCAGACAAGATGGTCCACAAAAACCCTAATCATTCTATTTATAATGGTCCAAAAGTCGTGGTCAAAAAGTGACAAAAATGACCCTGCAGATCAAGTCTGCGACCGCAGAATGGGTCAGAGACGCTTTCGCGGTTCGCACATCTTCATTTTCACCACAAAATTTATCACAAAGTTTTTTAGTTTACCATCGCATTTTGGTTATGCGGTACACATATTGGTTTCGCGACCGCATAACGTACCGCAAATTCATCTTCACTGGAACTCCTTCTACATTTGTGCGATCACTATGCTGTCCACACAAGAGTTATGCAACTGCATAATGGATCGCATACTTGACTCTCAGAAAATGGGATGGTTGCTTCACTCTGCTATGGGTCTGCGGTCCGCACATCACTTTTGCGATCGCAGACCTGCCGCATTTCTGCCTTTCCATGGGTTTTTGTCATCTTTTTCATGTTCTTGGCTCTTCAAGTCTAGTTTCCTGCAAAACACCAAAATTACATAAGAAATGACTTATAATGCTTTAAAAGATGAGCTAAAGTCTGTGTAATTAGTATCAAAAGTGCCGCATTTCTATGGCACATCACTACTCTGTGACCTAAACAACGTCAACTGGAATGACTCTAAATAGATCTCCGATACACTTACGGAGCATAGACACATGAAAGACTGGATGTACAAACTACAAGTTGGAAGGCAAGTCTAACTCATACGCTACCTGGCCTACTCTACGTATAATCTTATAAGGTCCAATGTACCGAGGGCTAAGCTTTCCTTTCTTACCAAATCTCATAACGCCTTTCATCAGTGATACCTTTAGGAATACCCAATCGTCTACCAGAAACTCCTAGTCTCGTTGTCGATTATCTACATAGGACTTCTGACGACTTTGAGTTGCTAATAGCCTTTCCCGTATAAGCTTAATCTTTTCAACTGCCTAGTTTACCAACTTTGGTCCTACTAACTTAGATTCCCCAACATCGAACCATCCGTTAGGTGACTACACTTCTGTCCGTAAAGAGCTTCGTATGTAGCCATCTGAGGACTCCATCTCCTGTAATCTCAAATGGAATCTTCTCCTTTTGAGGGGCAGTATCTCTGTAATGAGCTAGCACAGGATCCTCATACTGGCGTTCCTTCACTTCAATTACTAAAGAGGATGTTGTCGTGTCCTGAATTGTAACTCCGGTATCACCTGAATCCAGTAATCGAACTCCAAGACTAGCTAGCTGATGAATCTCATGGGCTATCTCACTCTTCTCTGGCTGTAAATATGATAGGCTACCCATAGATCTACAGCTAAGGGCGTCGGCTACTACATTCGCCTTCCTTGGATGGTATAAAATATCAACATCATAGTCTTTCAGTAGCTCCAACCATCGCCTTTGACATAAATTCAATTCCTTTTGCTTGAAGATATACTGAAGGCTCTCATGATCCGTATAGATATCAACATGTATGTCATACAAATAGCGCCTCTTTAGTGCTTGAACCACCGCCGCTAACTCTAAATCGTGGGTTGGGTAATTCTTCTCGTGCTTTCTTAGTTGTCTAGAAGTATAAGGGACAACCTTACCATGCTGCATCAATACACAACCTAATCCAACGCCTGAACCGTCACAATAGATAGCATAACCATCAGTCCCCTCTAGGAGTGTCAAAACTGGTGCTGAAGTCAATCTGTCCTTCAATGCCTGGAAACTCCGCTCACAAGAATCCGTCCACTGAAACTTAGTTTCCTTCTGAGTCAACTCTGCCAATGGTGCCGAAAGAGAACAAAAGCCCTCTACAAGTCTCCTGTAATAACCTGTGAAACCCAGGAAGCTATAAACCTCCGTTGGTGGTGGGTCTAGGCCAAGTCTTCACTACCTCAATCTTCTGTATATCAACCCGGATACCCTCACCTGAAATAATATGCCCCAGGAAAGATACAAAATTCAACCAGAGTTCACATTTAGAGAATTTTGTGTACAACTTCCTTTTTTGTGGAACTCTGAGCACAGTACGAAAATGATCTGCATGCTCAGCCTGTGAACAGGAATAAACCAAAATATCACTATAAATACAATCACGAACAAATCTAAAAAGGGTCTGAAGACACAGTTCGTCAAGTCCATGAATATTGCTAGGGCATTAGTCAAACCGAACAAAATAAAACATAACTCAAAGTGCCTGTATCTAATCCTGAATAATGTCTTCGGAATATCTTTCTCTTTAACCCTTACCTGATGGTACCCAGACCTCAAGTCTATCTTCGAGAAACACCTGACACCCTGCAACTGATCAAATAAATCATAAATCCTTGGGAACAGGTACTTATTCTTGATCGTCGCCTTATTCAACTGCATGTAATAAATACACATCTGCAAGGAACCATCTTTATTTCTCACAAATGATATAGGTGCTCCCCACGGTGATGTACTGGTCTGATAAAGCCTTTTTCAAGAAAATCCCTCAGTTGTTCTTTCAATTCTCTCAGCTCTGCAGGTGCCATTCTATAAGGAGGAATAGATATCAGCTGAGTATCTGGTAATATGTCAATAGCTAACTCAATCTCCCGCTCTGGCAAGACCTGGAAGCTCATTGGGAAAAACGTCGGGAAACTCATTAACCACCGGGATAAACTAAAGGGTTGGTGACCCTTCTTTCACATACTGTACCCGAAATAAGTGATAAATATAACCCTTTCTGATCATCTTCCTTGCCTTGAGATAGGAAATAAACCTACCTCTCAGTGATGCAATATTGCTAGGGCATTAGTCAAACCGAACAAAATAAAACATAACTCAAAGTGCCTGTATCTAGTCCTGAATAATGTCTTCGAAATATCTTTCTCTTTAACCCTTACCTGATGGTACCCAGACCTCAAGTCTATCTTCGAGAAACACCTGACACCCTGCAACTGATCAAATAAATCATAAATCCTTGGGAACAGGTACTTATTCTTGATCGTCGCCTTATTCAACTGCATGTAATAAATACACATCTGCAAGGAACCATCTTTATTTCTCACAAATGATATAGGTGCTCCCCACGGTGATGTACTGGTCTGATAAAGCCTTTTTCAAGCAAATCCCTCAGTTGTTCTTTCAACTCTCTCAGCTCTGCAGGTGCCATTCTATAAGGAGGAATAGATATCAGCTGAGTATCTGGTAATATGTCAATAGCTAACTCAATCTCCCGCTCTGGCAAGACCTGGAAGCTCATTGGGAAAAACGTCGGGAAACTCATTAACCACCGGGATAAACTGAAGGGTTGGTGACCCTTCTTTCACATACTGTACCCGAAATAAGTGATAAATATAACCCTTTCTGATCATCTTCCTTGCCTTGAGATAGGAAATAAACCTACCTCTCAGTGATGCAGTATTACCTTTCCACTCCAGAACTAGCTCCCCTGAAAACTGGAACTGAACCATCTTTGATCTACAATTAACGTTAGCATAACAAGAAGCCAACCAATCCATAAACATTATAACATCAAATTATACCATATCTAACTCAAATAGGTCTACTACTATAGAATGACTATGAACTACTACTATACAATATATTCATACCCGTCTAACTATCACTGGATCCCAATAGGTGTAGACACCTCAAAAGGTTTAATCAACTCAGGTTCTACCCCAAACTTACTAGCAACCAACGGACTGGCATACAATAAGGTGGAACCTGGATCAATCAATACATATACATCATATGAGGAGACTGATAATATACATGTAACAACATCAGGTGACGACTCTTGATACTTTCGACCCGCTAATGCATAAATAGGGTTCTGAGGACTGCTCGAGCTTGATGTTCCACCTTTGTCTCTACCACGACCGACTGGTGCCTGTGAACCTGGCCCAGGGGGCGTACTGATGATGACGAACCAGCTACAGATCCCGCTGGCTGAACTATACCTGCACCACCTCTCATGGACAATCTCTCATAACATGACCTGGATAACCACAAGTATAACAAACACCCAACACCACAAGGCACTGCCCGGTATGCTGCCAACCATACTGAGCACATCGTGGCAAGGGCGGCCTAATCTGACTTGACTCACCCCTATACTGAGAACTAGAGGCCCTGGAACTCTGCCTGGCCCTTGAATATGTGGAACAATCAAATCTCCTACTGGCAAACTGAGAGAGTGCCCTATCTGATGGCTGGGCTGGATACCTCGGTAACTGTTGTCTTTGACCACCTCGAAACTCACTAGAAGGACCTAAAGATCTCGCTCTCTTACTCTGGCGCCTATCATGCTCACGATCAGCCCTCTACTTCGGCTTACGATCATCTACACCCTGAGTGTACGCCTGAATACGAGAAATATCCATGGCTATCTGAAGTGAGACCGACATCAAATCATTAAGCAGGTGCGACTCCAACCCCATCACGAACCAGTAAACCCGATCCTCCATCTTAGCTACAATAGTGGAAGCATACCTCGCCAAAGAATCAAATAGAAGGATGTACTCCCGAACACTCATATTACCCTACTGAAGGGTCAAGAACCTATCAATTCTGGTCCGTCTAAGCTTTGGTGGCAAATAATGATGAAGAAAAGCCTCTGTAAACTCCTGCCACACTGCTGGAAGGGCATCCTCACCTCTGTACAACTCCTAAGACTCGTACCAATTATCTGCAACATCCCGAAGTCTATATGAAGCTAGCTTAACTGACATAGTGGCCTTCATTACCCTCAAAGTCCTCTGCATCCTATCAATAAATACTTGAGGGTCCTCGTTTGGATCTGCTCCAGTGAATACTGAAGAGTACAAATTAATGAAATCACGAACCCTCGCACTAATGGCCCTATCTGCATGACCAATATCTAGCTCCTAGCATCGAGCCTGTGCGGCCACTAATCAATTCAATAGCTAAATAGCATCTCTCATCTCCTGACCTGGTGCATTTGGCTGAGGAGCTGGGGGTACTGGCACGGACACTGGAGCTGGTGCCCCTTGAATCTCCTCTAGAGATGGAAGGGTATGTGAAGTCTGAGATGGAGTCTCACTCTAAGACTCTCCCCGAGCCCTAGTAACTCGTGGTGCATGACTCGTAGTTTCATCAGCCAAGGACTTTCCCTTCTAGGCAGCTCTAGCCTCCTTAGGCATCGCTGAAAACATAACATACCGTTAGGAAAATGAATCCTTATTTCGCACGATCTAAGTTAAGAAGGGAAGATAACATCATATATGTCCTACAGCCTCATGTGTATAAGTGTGGTGTACAACACACTCATAAACAAGACTCTACTAGACACAGTCTGTAGACAATCCTAGGATGGAACTGCTCTGATACCACTTTTGTCACGACCCAAACCGATGGGCCATGACGAGTGCCCGAGTCCTTCCTATCCAACACCCCTAAGAATACGTCTAAGATATAAACATGAAATAGGGGTAGGTCATGCATAACATCTGTCAATGAACTACTGAATCATGTGAATAACATACAGGAAGAAACATGTCCAAAAGACATACATACATACATATATATATATATATATATATATATATATATGCGGAATATGGTAGGGCAAGCCGACAAGGCTATTATGGACAACTATATATCAAAATAGAAGCGGACAATGCCACACACTAATCAACTATACATGACTGTCTACAGACCTATAATAGAGTGTACAACGGTATAAAAAACAAGACTGGGCCCCATCAAACCCATATATATGAAAATATCGTACCAAAGCCCAATAGCAGCTCCGGATCAAATGGAGCACACCAACTCTCGCTGAGCAAGGATCCTAAGAAGGGGGACTGTAAGCCTGTATACCTGCACCTACAGGCATGAAATGTAGGTCCCTAGGCAATAGGGGCGTCAGTATGAATAATGTAATGAGTATGTAAGGCATAAAATTAATATATAAAATACATAAAAGAAACATGGAGTAAAGGACTCAACTTGTAAGTCTGAATAGCTCTGTGAATCATGAAACATTTATAATGTCATGCATATGCATATAAATCTCATTTCATGCATAGGTATATGCTTACATAAAATCATCAAGACTCTGAGGGCATCCCATCATATCAGCTCGGCCTCAGTGGGAGAAGTCATCAACGTATACTAATTGATCAGGTGGTGGTGGGTATATAACATTGTAACCTTTCCCCATACCCCATATACATATAATATACGCGTATATAACGTCATCTGGTCATGGGTCAATATACATGTATAAATGAATGCAATGTATAAGAAGTAAGTCAATAAGATCTCTTGGGATGTCATAAGATCAATATGCATTCGGTTAATATCACGAAATAACTTTATCACTTGTGTATTTTCTGAGACCCATGAGTAGACGATATAATAATATGACATATGGGGAATCAAGAACATAGGAAACCCTAGTACTTCTAAGAATAAAGCCATTTATGAAAGTTACGTGTTAGTTCGTTTCGTTCTATCATATGGATCATGCCAAAAAGAAAGAATGGATAGCCTTAAAATACCTTATAGAAATCTGTCCTATAACAACGCTAAACTCAGCTATGAATGACTCTCTCATTTATATAATGAAAGTAACTTAATCTGTAACAAAACGGGCAGCATTTTCCTTGATTTTACTGCTTCCTCAATCCTACTATAGGCGAAACAACAACACAGACAATCAACAACTCAAAAATAACCTAACTACAATTCGGGACCTTTAATACAACAAAAAGCCCAAATATAACAAACCCAATCGACAAGGTATCAATTAGCCTGAATTACAACGACGAATGACCAGCCCACTATCCTAACACATGTGGCATTTCTCTGTACCCTTTATCCTTCCAAATTCCATAAATTAGCAGCAACAAGAGGCCAACACGAGTGGGCTACAAAACAGTCTACTACAAGTGGAATAAATCGTACTCACGACTTCCGATCACCGTCCCGTGAGTTCTAACTATTAGGACTATGAATTAAATACATAAGTAGGTATTTTCTTAACTATGAATTACCTTCCAAAATTCAAACTACAAAGAAAAAGAGAGGCGGTATAATGATACTTGCGTCGTAGGGATTGTTCTAATGTTCTCGCTTCTTGATTTTGTACCTGAGATGTTAATCCTTTTTTAAACCCTTGTAGAAAGCTTAAAGATAAGTTTGTAGGTCTTCTTTGTTCGTGGTATATGGAAAAATGAAGAAAAAGACGACATAAGCATATATATATCCACTTTTGAAAAATCAAAGAGGTGCAAGCTTGGCACCCTAGCATTGGCCCTTCTTCAGACACTTATATCTTTTTATTCGGATGCCATATGAATGAACGGTTAAGAGTGATGGAAACTACATTCAAAGACCTTCAATTTGGTATATAATATATCTTAAAAAGACCTCATATAACACATGAAATGTATTGCTCAAAAAGCTTCGTTACAAGGCACATCCTTTGTCGGTTTTTTCGCAACTTAAATCCGATGTTTCCCAAACTTTATATTTTACATCCAAACATCATATAAAGTCATATTATGACTTTAGACTCATTTAAATAATGACTAAAAAGTCTCATATTAATTATACATTACCTTGGGACGCACAGGATGTAACAAGGTTGCACGCTGCAACGAAAATTGAAAGATAGTGAATTGAAATGGTGAAATAAGGGTGGTTGCTTGATGTTGATAAATGATGATATGGTGGGATCGGGTTGCGCGTTATAACGGATTGTATACATAGTACTTGATATTGATAAATGATGATATAGTGGGATCGGGTTGCGCGCTGCAACAGAGTGTATACGTGCTACTTGATATTGATAAAGGATGATATGGTGGGATCGGGTTGCATGCCGCAACAGACTGTGTGTGTTGTACTTGTTATTCTTGTGTTGGTTTCAGCATTTTTATATGAAATTACGAGACTTGTTATTCTAGGCTTTCTGATAGTGAGGTTCGAGTTCATTTCACAAACTAATTGTTTTACTTCCATTTCCTGCTTTTCCTTTCCTGTTATAATTATTATTACTTCGTATAAGTTAATGTAAGTGGCCAGCTTTAGCCTCGTCACTAATTCTTCGAGGTTAGGCTCGGCACTTACAAAATACATGGGGTTGGTTTTACTCATACTACACTCTGCACTTCTTGTACAGATACTGAAGTTGGTCCTAGCGGCATTCAGTATCTTTTGCTCGGATTCAATTGCTGACGGAGACTTGAGGTACAGCTGCGTCCGCATACCTGGGGTCCCCTTCCTCCGTTCCTTTACTGTTTTATTGAGTTTCAAAATAGTGTAATTTGTTCAAACCATGTTTGTAGCACTCTAGACGTTCATGTACTCATGACACCAGCTTCTAGGTTATGTTTAAACTTCGCTAATCGGTATTATTTTATTATACTTTAGACTTATAAATTGTTAAAATCAGTTAATTTTCTGTTCCACGTCAGCTTCCTAGCAAGTAATGTTAGGCGTCATCATGACCCCGAGGTTGGGATTTGGGGTTGTGACAAACAGTCATAGAACGACGGATGTTAATAATAAGGTGCACAAATTAAGGAGAAGGCAATAAGCATGTTTTTCAATTGACTCCAATCAAAGCATATACATTTGCATCAAATTGGCATTCAATACAATTTGCACCAAGAAGCTGTAACTCAAGTACCAGTACTCGATCCCAAGGAGGCTATGCATAATAAAGGTTAGTTTTTTAGCAATTCTAGAATAGCATTTATACGAATGCTCCAACATGTTTAAGTTTCAATGCATGATAAAGACTCAACATGTACATCAAAGCCGACATTTTCCAAGTTTTCAACATTTTGCTAAGAAGCCACATGCATATGAAAAATGAATGAATGTACATATATCAATCCTATGTATAAATGTTCACATGAATCTAGGATGTCAAATGCATGCTCAAGACTCAACCTTCCAGTATAACCTGTTACTCCTACATGTACCAATATAAGTCTCAATCTCTCAAAACAATCGCACAAATTCATGCAAACAACACAAAATTCATGTTTCTAATGGAAATCACAATACCTCATCATAACTTGGTACAAGGTCCACGTACCCAACTCTGCCAATAAATCTCATGCATGTATGAAATGCGCCACATAATATAGGTAGATGATATGCATGAACACACACACTTAACATATCATCCATGTGTCCAAATACCAAGCACTATTCTGTGTGCCTATGCTATCAGGGCCCAAGTAACATGGGTCATCACATGATTCTAGATGGACGGATCCAAATCCAAGCATTAACATATGAACCCGTCATTATGGGAACTCGTTTTGTCATATCAATATCAATATCATAACAATCTGCATGAAAAAAACCTCGTGCCATAATTATCTCATTATCAATCCACTCATAATGTCCCAGTGTCATAATTACATCAATCCATATAAGACTTTCATTTCTATGGATGTATGCATATGCATCAGACATAATCATTTAAATGCACAAGGACATAATAAATAACGATGCAGGGATATATGTATGTACACATGGGATGATCTCTAAGCATGGTGTATGCATGTATGTAACATATGGCTAAATCTCCAACATGTGTTCCATCATACAAATAACCTTAAATTCCAAATAAAGCATCAAAGGTTAGACATGGTCTCTAACAGAAATAGGAAAGCTCAAGAAGCATACAACAGTTAAAGGCTTATTGCAAGAATAACAAGTGTGGATGTGTCTACATAATATAAAGTGTGACTATGGCTAGATCAAGTATACCAACAAATCTCAAGAATAGCCCATCATGCTCAAGTAATATGTCATCAGCTAAAATGCGATCTCTAGCATGAATAATTGTGTCCACGTAGTCATGAAATCAACAATACATAAGTTAAGAAGAACACACATTCTAGCAAGGCATAACGAAAACTAGAGTCTACCCAAATATGCTACAACCTTGGTATCCACATATACGCTCGTTGCCTCTCATATAAGTCTCCCCCAAAACAAAAAGCATGTGGCAAATAATTCTATTTTTAGAAAAGTACTCCCACAAGTGAAGGTTAAGCGAGGTACATAACTTAAGCAAGCCAAATCAACCTTCTAACAATGCCTTTCCTTTAGAAATCACCTTGAAACCGGCTAAAAACTAGCCACATAATACTCAATAAGGTCAAATAAAGCTATAAAAATTAACCCCAAACAATATAACTTCAATCTTTAATCGAATCTCAAAAGGTCAACAAAAGTCTACCCGTATATGTTCAAAATTCGATTCCAAGACCAAATCCTAATGACCCATAAACACGAGTCAAATTATGTGATTAGTTCCCAAATTCGAGTCCAAAACCGTGTTTAAAACCTCAAAAGATACTTTCTTAAGTTGTACACAAAAACCCCAAATTTCACTTTAAAATTTCATGTTTTAGATATAGAAATCCATGGGAAATCAAGATATATGATCAAAATCAAGTAGAAATTATTTACCCTCAAGATATGGGTGAAATCCATCTCCAAAATCACCTCCCCTTCTTCTCTAAAATTCAAAAATGTGAAAAATGAGCAAACCCCGAAATTCTAGACGTAACCCCTAACAACATTACCCTTCACGAACGTAGCCATTGCCCCACGTTCGCGAAGAACAAACTTCAGTCGCCTGAAGGCCCTTCTTCGCGAAAGCGAAATATTCCTCACGAATTCGAAGGCCACAAGCCAATCCTCTTTCACGAACATGATGTCCAAATCTTCTCAAACCAAACCCTACTTCGCAAACATGAGACCCCCCTCGCAAATGCGATGAACATCGGACACCAGAAAAATCAACAATCAACCAAACATGCTCTAGGTGGTTCGAAACTCACTCGAGCCCCCGGGACCCCGTCCTAATATTTCAAAAAGTCCATACACACTATCCATATGTATCCAAGGTCTCAAAACACATACGAAATCATCACATCTAAGAATTAAATAGAAAACCACATGCTGAACTCTCTTAAGTTCATAAGCTTCTATACTTCAACCCAAGCATCTGATTCATACTTAGACACCATGATCTCTATCTAACTTCACATAAAAGCTCTATTCAACAATAAGAACCTATCCTCAATCTTGGAACAACAATCAAAATCCGGTAATACCAAAGTCAACTATTGGTCAAACTTCAGAACTCTCTAATTCTTCAAATTGCCAACTTTCGACAGATAGAGCCAAAATCTTTTAGGAACTCTCAAAACCAAATCCTAATATATGCCCAAATCCAACATCACTATACAAACCTACCGAGACCATCAGAACTCGATTCCGAGGTTGTTTACCAATCTTGGTCAACTCTTCCAACTTAAAGCTTCCAAATAAAGAATTACTTTTCCAAACCACTGTCGAACCTCACGGAAACCCAAACCAACTATACTCACAAGTCATAATATATCATATAAAGCTAACAGGTCTCAGATCATAGAATGGAATGCTAGAACTCCAAACAACCGATCGAATCGTTACATTCTGCCCCATTTAAACATGTTTTAGTCCTCGGACGTGCCAGGAGTCATACCAAATCCATCATATAACTGAATATAAAGTCATCATACACATACCCATAGGTTATTTAATGTCTCCTCCATCCATATAGATCTATTAATACAATCCTGACTGAAGATTCTCCCTTTAACCTTAGCCTATAAGCCTTTGAACAAATTTTCAATATTCGAAACTCCCTCTAAGATCTGGTGCTTCTATATACTCATTGTATCAAACCCCGCAAGCTGAACCAAGCAATAAATATACTTCCAAGATGTAACTGCACGATGTAACCCATAAGCCATATACCCATAGCAGTATATTCTTGCTGCAATAACTACTCATTACCAAACCCGATACGTGTAAAATACCTCATCTCAAATAAATCCTTGTTCCAAGACTTTGCAATACTGCTAATGATAAAAGAAACCTGTAGTAACTCTTAATCACGTATCATATCGACAAGTCATGGAAACCTCTCGCCCAGTAAGAACCATTTCCTGTTCTAGGTTGGCGAAAAGCAATCTTCTTCCAAATATACCTTATCGAAACACAATCGCGCTAATTTCAAGCCTATTAGCTTTGTCTCATGTAGTATAAGCTGCACGACCAACAAGTCACACCAAATTCCACATGGAACCTCAAGCTTCACAGTTTATGCACCATACAAGCAATAACACAAATATAACAAATTTGTAGAAAAACAACTTATCATTCAATGACTTGCCATACATGTGGTGTTTTATCTCAACAATCTAGAGTAGCTAAGAAACTTATTACATTTTCCCATCATGTAACAATTAAGCAAACTCAACAAACTCAAACTTAAACACTTTCCATGACCGCCACAATCACATAGTGGGCTGTCACAGTAATAAATCCAATGGTAGAAAGTATTAACTATAACTCTTCCGGATGGCACACCCATATGACACATTGTGTTGTATAAGCAAATCTGACCTGCTATAGAATACACATCCTCAATTGCTCTTCCGGTAGATACCTATCTAATGCCACATTCTTATGATGTAGTAATAAGCCTTCCCTAAGATAATGAGGGCCCATTCTAGCTCCCACTCACAGACACACCAGAAACCTCTAGCTCACCTATCTCATATGCGAATATACACATGAAACTTGTAATCAACCCAATCACTAATTGCACCATTCATGATCAGCTATAACTTCATGGTACCCAATGCATCAAATTTACATTCCTTGAGACTCTAAATTACTTACTCAATTTGTTCATTACCCCAATACACAAAATAATGCCAACAAGCTCTTAAACCATTCTCCTCAAACCAATACCTCCAAGAAAGATATATCACTATACTTAGGAAGATCAAAACACATCAAATACCATCAACCACAAGCTCTAACAAGAACAAATCTCCTCAAGTCACACACCACAAATATATATATATATATATATATATATATATATGACCAGCTATTTGACCATTAACACACTTCCATTGTTCATAGCTAAATAGGTAGTCGCTCCTCTAGAAATCCAATCTCTATACCTCAAAAGTGCAAGATTTCTTACCCTAGTGAACCTGCCAATTCAAACACAACTCTAAAGTCGCACTTGAAAGCATTTCGAAACATACGCTTCTATCAATTATTCCATGTCAGGCAACTAAAATTTGAACCTCAATAACTGACTATTATACAAATGTCGTAGTGCTTAGTCAAATTTCCCATAGACCTCATTTGTAAGCATCCTTCACAACACATTTCCTTTCTTGGTGATACTGAAATTTATACTAGTATGCTCCTTAAGCAACTCAAATCACTTGCTATCTTTGATCTCATTCCTTCTATGTAACGACCTGGCCGGTCGTTTCGAGTATTATAGCCTGTTTCCCCTATTTGATGCTTTACATATATGAATTTTTGATTACGTAATTTGCTGGGGTAATTGATTCGGTTTCGGGGAGGTTATGGAGTGAATTGAGACACTTAGTCCCAAGGTTGGAAGCTTAAGTTGTGAGAGTTGACCGGAGATTGGCTTTTGTGTAAATGACTCTGGAATTGAGTTTTAATGGTTCCGACAGTTTCGTATGGTGATTTTGGACTTAGTCGTATGTCCGGATGTTGATTTGAAGGTCCATAGTTTGATTTGGTGATTTTTGGAAAAAGTTGAAAAGTTGAAGGCTTGGAAGGTTGATAGGTTTAACCGAAAGTTGACAATATCATGTTCGAATTTTGGTTTCGGAAGTTGGAGTAGGACCGTTGTGTCATTTAGGACTTTTATGCAAAATTTGAGATCATTCTGGGTTGGTTTGATGTGATTCGACATGAGTTTCAAAAGTTGGAAGTTCATTAATATCATTAGGCTTGAATTGGGGTGCAATTCGTGATTTTGGTGTTGTTTGATGTGATTTGAGGCTTCGAAGAAATTGAGCAGGTTCATATTCTGTTTTAGGAGTTGTTGGTATGTTTGCTTGGGGTCCATAGGGCGTCGGCTATGTTACGGTTTGAGTCAGATTAATTGTGGACTTAGAGGAATTGCTGAAGTTTGTAGGTTCTGGTGTTTTTGCATCTTCGGAGGGTTTGGCTACAGGTGTGGCCCTTGGGCGCTGATGCGATGTGCGGTGGAATCTGGCTGCGAGTGCAAGCGGGAAGGTATAGCCGAATACTGAGCCCACAGATACGGAGGAGGGGGCACAAAAGTGGACATGGATAAGGGCATGAGGATGTTGAAGAAGCAGAAGCTAGAACGCAGAACTGGTCGCGAGGTGCAAAGGAAGGACCATAGGTGCGCATGGATGGGGGATTAAATGAATCATGCACCTGTGATGGATTTGTTCGCAGGTGCGATTTTTCTAGCAGGCTCTATAATATCAAGGGTTTGAGTCTTTTCTCATTTTTGGATTTGTGGAACTCGGTCTAAAGTGATGTTTGGAGTGTTTTTCATCAAAATTGAAAGGGTAAGTGATCTTTACTCACTTTTGGTGTTAGATATTGATTACCCATTTATTATTACACCTAATTTAGAATTTAAGGTTTTTTGGGGGTTTTTGGACTATGTTATGAAGAGTGATTTGATGATTTGATGGTCGATTTATGGTTGGAATTGGATGATTTGGTTTGACTTGTATCGGAATGGATGTCCTGAATTTGTGAGTTTGGTCGGGTTCCGAGGTTGATTGGGTTGACTTTGTGATTTTGATTAAAGATCTTAGCTTTATCAATTGGAATCGGTTCCTATAGATTTTATTGATTATATTAAGTTATTGTTGGCTAGATTTGAGCAGTCCGGAGGTTGTATACATGGTGTGTGAGAAGGTCCTACTCTGAGTTTCACCCATAAAGGATGTGATGGTATTTGGGAAGAAGGGTAAGTTAAGCCCCAGGAATATTGGTCCTTATGAGGCGCTTGAGAGGGTTGGAGAGGTGCCTACAGAATTGCCATGTCACCTAGTCTATCGGGTATTCACCCAGTATTTTATGTTTTGACGCTTCAGAAGTATTATGGTTATCTGTCACATGATTTGGACTTCAGCACGGTACAGCTAGATAGGGATTTGACCAATGATGTGGAGCCCGTGGCCATTTTAGATCGGCAGGCTCAAAAGTTAAGGTCGACGAACATAGCTTCGGTGAAGGTGCATTGGAGGGGTCAGCCGGTCGAGGAGGCTACATGGGAGACTGAGCAGGATATGTGGAGCAATATCCACACCTATTCGAGACTGTATCATTCTAGACTAGTTCGAGGATGAACGTTTGTTTAAGAGGGGGAAAGGTAACGACTTAACCGGTCGTTTCGAGTATTTTAGTCAATTTCCCCTATTGATGATTTAAATAAGTGTATTAGTGATTACGTGACTTGCGGGGGTGATTGGTTCGGTTTCGGGGAGGTTGTGGAGTGAATTGGGATACTTAGTCCCAAGGTTGGAAGCTTACGTTGTGAGAGTTAATCGGAGTTTGACTTTTGTGTAGACGAATCTAGAATGGAATTTTAATAGTTTCAATAGCGTCGTATGGTAATTTTTGACTTAGGCGTATGTCCGGATGTTGATTTGGAGGTTCGTAGGTTGATTTGGTGCTTTTTGGTGAAAGTTGCAAAGTTGAAGGCCTGAAAGGTTAATAGGTTTGACCGAGGTTGACTTTGTTGATATCGGGTTCGGATTTTGATACGGGAGGTGGAATAAGACCGTTGTGTCATTTAGGACTTGTGTTCAAAATTTGAAATCATTCCGGGTTGGTGTGATGTGATTCGGCATAAGTTTCGAAAGTTGAAAGTTCATTAATTTCATTAGGCTTGAATTGGGATGCGATTCGTGGTTTAGTGTTGTTTGATGTGATTTGAGGCTTTGAGTACGTTCGTATTGTGTACTAGGACTTGTTTGTATATTTGGTTGGGGTCCCGGGGGCCTCGGGTATGTTTCAGGTTGAGATCGGATCAATTGTGGACTTAGAGAATTGCTGAAGGTTGCGAAATCTGGTGCTTTCGCATCTGCGGAAGGCTTGGTCGCAGATTTGGAGCCACAGGTGCGGCCAGATGCGATGAGTGGTGGAGGCTGGCTAGGAGTGCAGGTGCAAAGTTATAGCCGCATCTGCGAGCGTATAGATGCGGAAGAGGGGGCGCAGAAGCGGACATGGATGGGGGCATGTAGATTTCGCAGAAGTGGAGGTTGGATCTCAAAAGCGGTCCCCCAGGTGCGGAGGAAGGATCGTATGTGCGCATGGTCGGGGGATTAATGAATTCCAGCACCTGCGATGGATTTGTCTACAGGTGCAGCATCGTAGGTGCGATTTTGCTGGCAAACTCTATAATATCGAGGGTTTGAGTGTTTTTCCCATTTTTAGATTTTTGGAGCTCGGTCTAAGGCGATTTTTGGAGTACTTTTCATCAAAATTGAAGGGTAAGTGATCTTTACCCATTTTTGGTATTAGATATTGATTACCCGTTTATTATTACATCTAACTTGTGAGAATTCAAGGTGGGATTTCAGGGGTTTTGGACTGTGTTAATGGAGAGCGAGATTTGATGATTTGAAGGTCGATTTGCAGTTGGAATTGGATGATTTTTGTA
Source organism: Nicotiana obtusifolia (assembly GCA_002018475.1). NCBI lineage: Eukaryota > Viridiplantae > Streptophyta > Magnoliopsida > Solanales > Solanaceae > Nicotiana > Nicotiana obtusifolia. The sequence continues at coordinate 51,503 of MCJB01011498.1, read as the reverse complement.
TGGTTTGATTCGTATCGAAATGGGGGTCCGGAATTTGTGACTTTGGTCGAATTTCAGGGTGTGGGCTCGAGGTTGACCTTTTGGGTTAACTTTGTGATTTTGACTAAAGATCTAAGATTTATCAATCGGAATTGGTTCCTATGGCTTTTATTGATTATAGTAAGTTATTGTAGCTAGATTCGAGTTGTCCAGTGGTTGATTCACGCGGGAAGGGCTTATTAGAGGAGTGATTTGGCTTGCTTGAGGTAAGTATCTTACCTAAACTTGATTGAGGCACTAGTTTCCTGAGTTATTTGTAATAGTTACTTACTATGGATGCGGATATGTGTGAGGGTTAAGCCCATGTGCTAGCACAGGGGTATCTATCCATGATCAGGGTAGTGCTTAGGCTATGTCACGTCTTGAATTGATTGTTAAGCTTTAAGCTGTGATGTTTCTCATAGTTATAACCCTTTTGTGAGCTATTTGATCCATGTTTTGAGGTTACGTAGAGGCTAGCCTCCTGATTATTCTTGATATTTGCTATTTTCGTGATGAAAATTGCCGATTTGAGCTGTGATAGCACACTTTGCACATGCAAATACTAAAGCATGTCACTTATACTAGTCCAGGAGCATGAAATCTGATATTCATTGATCATATACATATGTTTTATATATTTGCTTTTGTGTGATATGATTTGGACTGGATGCATGTAACCACATCGGGCGAATTGTGTTGTTATGCATGTGACCACACCAGGCGAATTGCGTTGTTATGCATGTGACCACGCTGGCGGATCTGTGATATTGAGCATATGACCATGCCGAGCGGATTACGATATATAGCATGTGACCATGCTGGACGTAGTATGATTATTGCACGTGACTACGTTGTGCAGCGTGTGGATATGGATTCATCCCCTAGGGTCACCCTCTCATGTTTCTCTCTTGACGGTGTACACGCGAATGGAGGAAAATGGATCAGTGGTTTGAATTTATAAACTATACATGTTATAGCAAGTATCATTTATAATTCTTGCCTCCATTACCTCACTGAAGTTAGTTATGATACTTGCTAAGTACATGGGGTCGGTTGTACTCATACTACACTCTGCACAATTGTGCAGATCCAGGTGTCGGACCAGTCACTGGTAGCGGAGTTTGCTAGCTGAGCTGATCACTAGGAAACGAGGTAGAACTGCATTCTCGACCGCAGTCTTGGCGTCTCTTTCTATATTGTACTGTTGTCTTTATTTCAGACGGTATTTCTATATTTCAAACTTATATTTTCCATTTTAGAGCTCACGACTCTATATTTACCAATTCCGAGAGATTTATCATGTATTGGCATTACTATGCTATATTAAGGTTTCAGACTTATGTTATTTCTGTCAATTCTACTTTTATGGTACATTATTGATTTGTCCAGCTTGCCTAGCAAGTATGTTAGGCGCCATCACGACTAGTTGGAGTTTTGGCTCGTGACATTCTGCCTGATGACAAATCGCGAATTTGCAAAGCAATCCAAACCTAACAGAACTCACCACATCCATCATGATGCCATATCTAAGTACAAGAATCCCGCTATCAAATACAAGTCACAAGTAGGATAACCCCTCTCATAAGCACTCTTTTGCCTTGAAGCACACAACTTCGCTTAACCCATGACCAATCACCGTCATGCAACAAACTCTTCATGCATGTAAGCAACATAAATTTTAAAGTCATAGAAAAAATCATCTCAAGCTCTTAGAAAACCACTTACACATAATCAAGTGTAACTATTTGGCCAGTTGTTTTGTGTATTTAAGTCTTGTTCCCCTATTTTATGATTCCTATATTCTTGTTATTTGTATTTTGACTTACGGGTATGGTTGGTTTGGTTTTGGAAAGGTTTCAGAATGAATTGGAACACTTAGTTCCATAGTTGGAAGCTTAGTTATAAGAATTGACCAAGGTTTAACTTTTTTATAAATATCCTCGGATTCGTGATGGTTTCAATAAGTCTGTATGGTGATTTTGGACTCAGGAATATGTTCGTATCTGGAATGGGAGGTTCTTAGGATGTTTTGGCTCTAATTGTCGAAAGTTAGAAATTTAAAGATTTGGAAGGTTTATAGGTTTAACTGGGAGTTGACTTTGAGGCTATCTGGGTCGAATTGTTATTCCGGGACTTGAAATAAGTTTGCTATGTCATTTGAGACTTGTATGCAAAATTTGGTTGTATTCCAAGTTGGTTTGATAGGAATAGGACGTTTGGTTAGAAGTTAGGAGTTTATGAACTTAAGAGAAGTTCAATTGATGGTTTGATCGTTGACGTAGATGTGGTGATCTTGCATGTGTCTGAAGGTTTTGGATAGGTTCGGATAGTGTTTACCGACTTGTTGGTATGATTGGATGGGGTCCTAGGTGGCTCGGGTGAGTTTTAGACCACCCAAAGCTTGGTTGAATTGCTGATGACTGTTGGTGTCTGGTGTGCTTTGCGATCGCGGAGCAGGTCTCGCTCACAAAGACTTATTTTGGGCAGCAGTCAAATAGGTTGTAGCGTTCGCAAAGTGTTAGGCGATTGGTCTTCGCGTTCGTGTTAGAGGAGAGGCTGCCTTGGAGCTGCTTAGTTTAGCCTTCACGTTCGTGAAAACTGGGATGCGTTCGCATAGGCTTTGGGTCGCTTGTGCATCCCGTTTGCAGGGTTTGACCGTGTTTGTGAAGGGTTAACCGGAGGATGAGGATTTTTGTGCTTCGCGAACGCAAGGCAGTTGCCGTTAACGAAGGGTACCACTAGGCAGACTTTTAAGAGTTTTAAGTTCGGGACTTAGACCCATTATTTCATATTTTGAGCCCTAAACTTAGAGAGGGACGATTTTTGAAGAGGATTTTCACACAAGGCAAGAAGATAAGTGATTCTACTTGATTTTAACATTATATCTTGTTTCCCCATGGATTTTACATTTAGATTATGGGATTTGAAAGAGAAATTTGAGGATTTTGACTATGGTTTTAAAGAGTGAAAAATGGATAATTGAACCCTGATTCGAAGTCAGATTTGGATAAAAACTTGTATATTTGGACTCGTATTCGAATGGATAGTCGAGATTTGTGACTTTGGTCGGTTCCGGGAAGTGGGCTTGGGTTGAGTTTTTTGTTGACTTTGTGCAATTTGATAAAGATTGGGGCTTTACTATTTGGTATCGATTTCTTTGCTGTGTTTGATGTTATTGAGTTATTTTTACTAAATTCGAGCCGTTTGGAGGTTGATTCGCGTGGGAAGGGCTTTTGGGAGTATTGATTCACGCACTTTGAGGTAATTCACTTATCTAAATTTGGTTTGAGAGTAATTTCCCGTTGACTATGGTACTTGATACATGTTGGGGGCGACACATGTGCTAGGTGATAGGCGTATGTATTGCATACACGGGGTTTATTTATGATCCGGGTAGACCTTAGGCTTTTATGTGCCTTGTTTTGCTGCCATGCCCCTTTAATTTCGTGTTTTCTTCACTTATATGACTACGTGATATATTTTTCATGTTAGAAATCATATCTAAGCTATATGGTTATCCATTTGAGATATGATAGGGCTATTCTTGGTATTGAGACGTTGCCTTAATTGTAGTCATATTCTCAGTAACAATGTTACATCCGTGTATTATATCTCTGTCTTTGTGCATACTTTATGTGTTATCTCACATGTTATTGATGCCCTTATATGTGTGACACGCTTTAAGCTGAGTACTAGGAGATGTGAACAGTTGAGACTTATGCAAGTGATGACTGAACTTAGGCTATAAAGCCAATTTGATACTGATAGTGAGGTGACGCGTATGTCAAGCCCCACATTGGGCTGAATGGTATTGATTATGAGGTGACGCCTGCACTAGGCCCCGTATTGGGCTAAGTGATAATGATCGTTAACTTAGATCTAATCAGTGCGTGGGCTAGGATCTGTCCCTTCGGAGTAATGTATTAACCTGTAGGTGCAGGCACACGGGTCATATATATGCTTGGTGAGGGACTTTTATCAAACATTCGTACAATGCTGAGTGTTGTTGTGTGTGAAGGTTGAAGGGAAATTTTGCCAAGCACTATACATGTGTTGAGATTTGATATACTTAATGATTTAACTGGGATATTATTGATTCTGGCATGTATACTTGTCATGCAGGTGTAGGGTTGTGTTACTCCTCTCATGTTTATTGGTAATTGATGTCTCTATTTGATGTGTTAACTTAGAATCATAGTTAAATTGATAAAAACATGTTTAGGTGATATCTGTGGAAGAATTTATGCCTTAACATATATTCTTAGAAAGCATGCTTATTTCTTCTCTTATTGTGAAAAGGCCGAACTCGATATTATTTGACCAATCTTTCCTTTTGCCATTATTATATTTTTATTGTTGTTATTGGCTATTGAAACTAAATATTGGACCTTGCCGAGCTTGTTACTGCTTTCAACCCGATGTTAGGCTTGTTTCTAATTACGTACATAGGGTTGGTTGTACTCACACTACACTTTACACTTTATATGCAGATCCAGGTATTGCCAAGAGAGGTGATTGCTAGGGAGTGGCACCGATACCAATTCTTGGAGATTTCAAGGTAGCTATTGTTTTCATTCGCAGGCCTTTAAGTCACGTTTTCTCTTAGTTTATGCTATTGTTGTTCTATCTTTCAAGCAGTATTGTTGTTGCACCCTATTTTGTACAAGTCAAAACAACAGACAGCTTCTAGTACTCTACAAGATTATTTAGAGTTTAGAGTTGCCATCTAGTGTTTAAGGTACACTAGGACACCTGTGCTTATAGTTTGTAAAATACACTTTGATTATGATCTGCGAAATTATTGAGATTCTGGGTAAGGGTTCAAATTATCTCGAGCGGAAGGTGTTAGGCATCCCTCAAGATCCACAAAATGTGATTTCGGTAGACTCGATCAAATAAATAAGGGATTAAGTAGAGAGTGATTAGCCAAGTGTTTACCATTACTGTAAAAAGAAAATTAAATAAAAGAATAATCAACTATGAATGTCATGCTGAAAATAGGTACTACAAATAAGAAATTTGGTATATATGTAGTAAAATACGTGCAAGAAAAGTAACCAAATAAAGTATATGAAAAATAATAATTTATAACAGAATAAAGTATAAAGAATGTATATCAACAATTGAGGCATTCTAAAAGGAGTATGCATAAACTTGAAGAAGATAGTTTATGATTAAAGTTAAATGGATAACCACAATGGAGTTTCTTAAATGTACAAAACAATTTGTGAAAAAAATAAGTAAATAATGGAAAGAATTATTTTCAAATGAGTAAGTGTTTTGCTAATTGATTCAAAATAATTAATTAAATGTGTAAAGAATAAAGCGTAAGTAGGTTTGTCAAAAGTGTACAAGTATAAAGGAACATTAATTTTTTATGATAAAAGAAAAATTAAAATCATATAAGAATGGCCTCAGAATTTGATTCAAAAGAATTGAATAAACGAATAAATAACAATAAAATTCATATATAGACAATTAAGTGAATATATGAAGAGGGTAAGAATATTATTAACCTTGTACAAGAATATCTAAAGAAGACTCATGAAGAATGTTGGCAATTGTTAAGTCAGACCCAAATGGATGTGACAATTGAGTTAATCCTAAAATGTGGTAGACTCAATTAACTACTATTTAAATGAGTTAACCAGTCTAACTAGCTACTTATATACTATAACTTAATTAATCATTCTGATTACGAGAGCGTGTCCGCTAGACCTAAGAACTTGATATAAACCATTCAAGCAAGAAAGCAGTCCGTTTATGAGACTAAATTAATTATTAACTAAGCATGTTATTTTAAATGAGATTAGTTGAACAAATAATGAAGTAAACAAACAAACAAATTAATAACTAAATGCGACCTCCTAACTAGTACTTTACTGTACTTGTAATTTTGTGTACATCCGAAGATGAAAAGTACGAAGCGGAGTTAGGACGGATAGTCATTGTCTTTGTGCTCTTCTTCGAACCTCGTCTTTCCAAAGTTTAACTTCGAATAGTGTACCTTACAAAGAAGAAGAAAGGTGTTAGTAACAATAATATCAAATGTAAATGTCGAATAAGAAATAAAGTTTTTTCGAAAGATGATTTTTTTCCTTTGAAAATATTCTGAAAAGGTTTTTTTAATAATAATTTGCAAATGTTTTTCTGGAAAAGGTTTTTGAAAATAATTTAAAAATAATTATGGGAGGCTCGGAAGTATTTTGAATTCCGTCGTTCAAAGATTATTAATTCGTCACATTCTCGTCTTTTATTTTTCTGATGATTATTGTCATCGCCTCGTTTATCTTTTCGGCCCCGGTTCGGAAGATCAAATCGAGGCCTTAATAACGCATTGTTATTTTCATCGGCCTATAGTAGGATCATGTTCAAACCAGTGACATTTAACGGGCATAAAATCTATGCCAAAAATCAGTACCAACAGTAAAGAATCCAATATATAGACAGTCCAAAATATCCACAAAAAACAAGTCGAAATTATAGTCCTTGCACAACCAAACTGGTGCATCAAAGAGGTAAGAACGGCCATGTCTTCACCAACAAGTGTCCTGCATCAATGTGCCAAAAAATGCCTTATGCAGCATCTCGTTTGAGCTATAAAACATTAGCCAAACATAACAAATCTAGATAATAACCTTTCAAGAACGAAACAGTGGTTGCGGATAAAATGGAACGAGGCTCCATTTGGTAGTAACAAACCCCAGCAATAGTAAACAATCGACCAATACATAAAATCTTAAGTCTGAAACAGGATAAGAGATTAGCAACTACAAAATCCAGATTCCGGCAAAGCAACGCCAGGCGAATGGTTTGGTATCGGTGTTCAAAGCTCGCTGCCGGAGACCACCTTTAACTCAAGGGTTGTTTGAACGAGGCGACAACCGAAAAATGTACGAGTCGCCGATTTCTGCCATTTCCGGCTAGATCTAGTTAGATCCGGCAATAACAGTAAAAACGAGAAAAACGAAAACTTTCTGCTTGGGTTTTTCAGGTCAAAACTTTGATAGAGAAGCTCGATGCTAGATTTGGTAACCGGCCAGATCTAAACGGAACTCCAAAAAACTTCCAACAATGCTTGCTTTTACAGTGAGGATGAAGTAGATGCAAGCAACAGAGAGAGAATAAAGAAATGGGGGGTCGCCGGTCGTTGGATTTTCTGGCTGGACGCCGGCAACTGTAGGCAGAAACGAGAGAGAGAGCATTGAGGGGAGGCGGATGGTTGTAAAATGAGAGGAGAGTTTTTTATTAGGTTTTTGGGCCCGTTATTGAACTCTGATGGTAGTGTAGTTGCGTAGAGTGTGTGTATATATTTTATATAGTGGGTGCGTGTAAAAATAAGTGGCCCTCATTTAAGCAAAAAATGATTGTAAAATAAAAAGATAAACATGTGATCTAAATATAAAATCACTAATTTTGAAAATCATGGACAGAAATCATGGGCTCAATACCATGTGTTTAATTAAGAAATCTTGCAGTATTAGATTGTCTTTTAATCTATGCATGCATGTATATCAATATAGTGGTTAAGCTTTGGTATGGGACGAGTGGTCTTTATCCATTGGGCAAAAGATATTGTATCACATCAATATGATTTATAATACAATATGATTTATCTTATCAATATAACTCACGTGAGTTTTCATATCATGATGTCTTGTCAAGTCAGGTATGTTATCACATCAGATGTTGATGGGACATGAAATTTGATTGCACTTGATTCGTATTTTGAAATAAATTCTACCGGCTTTCATTTAATTATTAGATTGTGCTATAAATTAGAAGATGATGATTTAATTAAGAAATCTTGCAGTATTTATTTAAAAATATCAACTACTACAATAATATTATAATAATTATTATTTTTTAAAAGGACAATAAATTGATAGAATATCCTAGTATTTAAAAATAGGATAATTCTCAATAAGTTATTTGAATTTTAGAAAAAATGCACAAAATAGTAGTAATTAACTAATTGCAATATAATGATTAAAAAAATTTCATATTTTGTGAAAACATGGATAATTATCAATAAATTGCATTAAAGCCTAGAAATGTGCAAAAAACTATATTTTATTATTTTTTGACTAGGAAGCATGTAGAAGTTAATTTTCAGATACAGAGGATCAAATTGAGTGTGAACAACTGTACTTTGAGAACAGACTCTGTATTTAAATTTTGTAGTGCTCATGTACTCGATGACACCAGGTCATGGGATGGTTTGCAGTTGCATTCTTATTATCGACTTCAGCTATTTATGTTATTCCGCTGGTGAGATTATTTATCTCTATTATTTAAGTTTGTTTCTATTTATTAGTTGTTAGGAGTCGTCACAGCTCCCGTGGGATTTTGGATCGTGACAAGTTGGTATCAGAACACTCGATTTCTTAAGTATCACGAGTCATGAACATGTCTAGTAGAGTCTTGCGGATCAGTGCAGAAATGTCTGTGTTTATCTTCGAGAGGCTACAAGGCTGTTAGGAAAGCTTCACTTTCTTTCATTCTCTGTTGTGCGGATTTGTTTACCCCTAAGTTTGAATCCTTGCTTTTTCTATTTTCTCACATATGGTGAGGACACGATCGTCTGGCGCAACTGAGCAGGAGCCGGTACCCCAGGCTAGGGGCGTGAGAGGCCGAGGCTGAGGTAGGGGTAGAGCATGCGTCGCAGCTAAAGCCCCTGTTTTTGCAGCTGCCGTGGAGCCACCAGTAGCACTTGTTGAGGAGCAGGTTCACAATTATTTGGAGCCGAAGGTACCAGCTCAGGTTTTCAAGGGCTTATTTGCTTCACCAACTGTTCCAAATGCCTTGATCCACATGGTTGGTTTGTTCGAGAGTTTAGCTCAAGCCGAGACATTTCCTACTCTACCAGCAACTTCCCAGGCAGGGGCAGAGCGCAGACTCCAGTACTCATACCCAGAGCAGGTGGCTCATGGTGATCAAACTCCCATAGTGCTACTGGTTGGGGGAGTTCAGCCTACTATTGCCGCACATCCTGAGGATAGGCCTGTGATGTCAGCTGGTGAACTGAAGAGGTTTACATAAGTTCATGAAGTTGCATCCTCCTCATTTTAGAGGTACACCTTCAGAGGATGCTCAGGAATTCTTGGATCATTGTCATGAGATGCTGCACAATTTGGGACTATTCGAGTCGAATGGAATTGAGTTCACCGCCTTCTAGATGTAAGGTCCGGCTAAGAGGTGGTGGTAGGTTTATGAGATGGATCGACCAGCAGGATCACCTCCTCTTACATGCGTTTAGTTCTCCAGGGTCTTTTTGGAGTAGTTTGTGCCACGTACCAGGAGAAAGGAGCCGAGGAGGCAGTTTGAGTACCTACAGCAATGTCATATGTCAGTTGCTAAGTATGAGATAAGGTTTACAGAGTTGTCCCGTGATACTACTACTTTGATTTCCACTAAGGAGGAGAGAGTGAGGAGATTTATTGAGAGTCTTTACCCTCGTATAAAATACCTTGCTATGGCTAGAGATACTGGGACAAGAACTTCTTTTCACCAAAGTGGTAGAGATAGCGCATCGTGTAGAGCGCATCCGCATCGAGACTAGAGAATGATGCAGGGTAGGGACAAGAGGTCCCCATATTCGGGTAGCTTCAGTGGTGCCTCATCTTGGGGCCAAGGTAAATTTGAGAGGCCATTCTAGCAGGCCATTTTATTATTCATTATCGTCCAGACGGGGCACTTTTGTATAGCCTTCACTTAGTGCATTCCCAGAGTAGAGTTCTTATTGTGCTCCATCTGTTCAGGGTTCGTTAGTACCAGGTTCTTCCAGTGGTTATTTTAGTTCACGGGGTCTGACTCAAGCACAGTAATCATTTTCGATCAGAGGTTGCTATGAGTGGGAGAGTTAGGGCATGAATACTGCCCATGTCTTCGCAAAGATCCAGTGTAGCAGGGAGGTCACACTTTTGATTACTGCATCGGTTGTTACACCACCCGCTCAGCTAGCCCGGGGTGGAGGTCATCCAGGACGTGGTCGTCCAAGAATGAGAGCTTAGTCTAGTTGAGGTCAAGCTAAATGTTATATATTCCCAGGGAGGACCGAGGCCATTACTTATGATACAATGATTACAGGTACTGTTTCGGTGTGCTATAAGGATGCTTCAGTATTGTTTGATCCTGGTTCTACTTATTCATATATGTCATCACACATATTACTAATTCTGGTTTTATTTTGCTTCTTGTTAGGATATGCCTCGTGGTTCTCTTGATGCTCATATGCATGTGTCTACACCTGTTGGTGATTCTATTTTGGTGGATCGATTTTATCGGTCATATATGGTCACGATTTGTGGTTTTGAGACACGATCATAATTCCTATTGTTAAATATGGTGGATTTTAATGTGATCTTGGTATGGATTGATTATCTCCATACCATGTTATTCTTGATTATCACGCTAAGACGGTAAGATCGAAAATTTTGGGGTTACCGAGGTTGGAGTGAAAGGGTTCTCTTGGATGCACACCTAGTAGAGTGACTTCATTCTTGAAGGCTCAACGGAATATCAGAAGATCAACTGTACAAAACTCAACCAAACTGGTTCGAAACCACCCTGAATCGTATCTGCACCTCACAAGATCCCGTCCAATCATCCAACAAGTCAAATACATTGTCCTAACTTATCCAAAGGCTCAAAAAACTGCAATTAACATCAAAACCAAGAATCGAAGGCCAATATCATTTTCTCAATTCAAGAACTTCCAACTTCACCGAACTCGTCCGAATCATGCTTAGACATTTCGGAACATAATGATACTTTGCACACAAGTCCTAATCAAAACAATTAACCTATACAAGATCCCAAAACCACAATTCGAGTCCCAAAACACCAAAGTCACTCCTGATCAAACTTGTGAACTCTCCTATTCTTCAAATTTCTAACTTTCGACAAATAGAGTCAAAACCTTCTAGGAACATCCAAATCCAAATTCGGACATACGCCTAAGTCCAAAGTCACCATACGTACCTATTGGAACCGTCAAAACATCATTCTAAGGTCGTTTATTCAAAAGTCAAATCTCGATCAACTCTTCCAACTTAGAGCTTCCAAATTGAGAATTATTCTACTAAACTACCGAATCCTGCAAACATCAAAACCAACCATATATGCAAGTCATAATACATCATATGAAGTTGCTTAAGGTCTCAAACTACTGAACGAAATGGTTAAGCTCAAAAGTATAGGCCGGATCGTTACAAGTACCAACCTAGAAGCTTGCTACGTACAAAGTCTAGGCCCATATTCCATGCCTCTCAACATGAAGGTTTTCTTCTATGAGCATGGATACCTAATTAGGCGATTAATAATAGTTCAAATGAAAACTATTTAAACGACACTGACAGTATGTTTGCTTGTTAACGAAAGTTTCATTTTTTTTTAACAATTTTAGATTTAGAATGTAAGTGATATTGCGAAACTCTATTAACAGCCATTAAAAGCTTCGAAACTTTTGAATTCGAAAATCGAATTTTGTAAAATTATTATTTGTTTGGATTGGGTGTTATTGCAGATGATTGAGAATATCCTTCAGAGCTTATTTCTCAATTTTGAGAGAACTTGGTAAAGATTTGAGGTGGTTTTGGTTGAAATTTCAGATTGAAACTCGAAGAACAAGACGTAAATAAATTTGTATATATTTTGTATGTCAGGTGTAGAAACATCATACAAAATATACACAACTAACATAATTGTATATAAATTGTATGTAAATTATAGTTTTTGACCGGATTCTATACAAAAAATTTATATTTAAGTTGTAGATGTATTGTAGATTTTGACTGAATTTGTATATATTTTATAAAAAAATTTGTTACTTTTTGTAAATAGGAAAATTCAAATAAACCGGGTAAATAAGTTTAAAATCCCATATATATATATATATATATATATATATATATATATATATATATAGTGTGTGTGTGTGTGTGTGCGTGTGTATTATAAAAGCATGAATACAATGTAGATGGACTAAAATAGCCTTAAAATATTAAAAATAAGAACTCACAAGAAAAGGACACAACTGGAATAGTCCATATTAGAATTAGACCTATTTCTTTTTGGACATGCTTCTTAAATATGCATGTCAAGTTTGACATGCAAATTTTCTAACTTCATATATTCTTTATCTCGAGAAAGGTGGCATTTTTATTAAAGAAGCGCGTGTGGGCGTATATATTTGTGTATGTTTAGGACTAGAAGAGTTTTCCTTTTCTATTTATTAGAACTAGTTTTTCATATTTGTTAGGACTAATTTTCCATATTTGTTAGGACTAAGGTTTACTACTTGACTTGTATATATATTCTTGTTAATCAATAGAAGAAGGCAGTCATTTCTCTTCCACACTTAGCCACCATGTACTTACATATTTTGGCATGGTATAAGAGCCAAGGTCGAGCCAAACTATAAGGAACTCGGAGTGACGTACCAATGGCAGGGGACAATGGTAAAAAATCCACTGCTACCGGCGGGAGAGGTGGTGGTGACAAAACAAACAAACAAATGAAAGACCATCTCTTCATACAATACAACATTTAATGACAATCCTGGGATTTTGATAACATAGGTGGCTCTTAAGTGAGAAAACTATGATGAATGGGCAAGGTCCATGCGGACTGCCTTGAGGGAGAGGAAGAAATTCGAATTTATTGATGGAACAATCAGGAGACAGGATGAGAAGTCTCCAGATCATGAAGATTGGTGGACCATCAACTCGTTGTTGATTTCTTGGATTCGGAATGTTATTGAGCCTATTTTACGTCCGTATATACCACACATGGAAGTAGCGGAAGATTTATGGAATAATATTAAAGAAAGTTTCTCAGTCTCTAATGGTCCAAAAATACATCAATTGAAGGCCGAACTCACAGAGTGCAAACAAAAGAGCATGACCATAGTTAATTACTATGGAAAATTAACAAAAAATTTGGAAGAACTTGCTAACTTAATCAAATACCAACTTACACATGTGGTAAGTGCACATTCAATCTTGGTGTAATCTTAGAAAAGAAAAAAGAGAGAAGAAGGTTCACCTTTTTCTTATGGGGAAAGATGAAACAATGTATGGAACAGTGAGGTCGTACTTGCTCGATCAAGATCCATTGCCAACTTTGAATAAAGTTTACTAAAGTTGGTACAAGATGAACGTGTGAAGACGATGGCTCAAGTGATAGATGAATATGGCGATGTTATGGCCTTTGTTGTACAATGGACATCCCCCTATAGAGGTCGGAATGAAGTGAAGGACAAAAACAAGTGCTCCTACTGCAAGCGAACTGGATATGATTCAAAAAGTTGCTTCTAGCTTGTTGCATATCCAAAATAGTGTGGAGACAGACCTCGTGGTGATGGTAAATTAAGTGGACACGGTAGAGGTGAACAACAACATCAGAGGAGTAGAACAAATGGAGGCCGTGGACGTGGCGCTGCCTATCAAGCGAATGTTGCAAATGTCACGAGAGGTGGCATCTCCATAGCTGTGACGAGGACAGAAAAGGCTGGGCCTCCGGGGTTGAGTAATGAGCAATGGCAGACATTGATTGCTATGTTGAATAACCAACAGATAAGTTTAAATGAGAAGATGATCGGTAAGAAAAATTTATGTATCTTGGATCATCGATACAGGAGCTATGAATTATTTGACAGGATATTTAAAATTATTATATAATGTGCGAAAAATTATGCGATGTCATTTGAGTTTGCCTGATGGGAGTAATCTTGTAGAAACCAGCGACGGTTCAACAAACTTGAAGGAAATTTAGTCCTAAAAATGTTCTTTATGTGCCCAGCTTAACATGCAGTTTGATTACTGTATCTCAATTAATCGATTACTCAAATTATTTAGTCTTTTTCACTAAACTTTTATGTATTATATAGGACCGAACCTCGAGGATGCTGATTGGAGCAGGTGAGCAAAAAGATGGACTCTGCTATTTCTTGAACAAATAAAGAGTATGCGCTTTGAGGTTGTTGGTGTAGGCTTGCTGGATCTTTGGCACAGACGTTTGGGTCATCCCTCTCTACAAGTGACCAAATTAATTCATGTCGTAGATTTTAGAAAAAATGGTGATATTTTGAGTAAAAGTTGTGATGTATGTCGTCGGGATAAACAAACAAGAGACAAATTTCCTATGCGTAATATTAGAGCTTCTAGCATTTTTGAGTTGATTCATTGTGATTTGTAGCGACCTTATCAAATAACTTCGTCTTGTGGTGCATCATATTTTTTGACCATTGTAGATGATTACTCGCATGCTGTGTGACTTTTTTTGTTGATTGATAAGAAAGAAGTAGTGCAAACTGTGAAGAATTTCTTTGCTATGATAGAAAGACAATTCAATAAGCGAGTTAAAACATTCAGGAGCAATAATGGAACAGAGTTTACATGTATGAGAAATTATTTTCTTGAATGTGGGATTATTTATCAAACTTTGCGTACAGGAACACCCCAACAGAATGGGAGAGTGGAAAGAAAGCATCGTCGTATCTTGAATATAGCCCAGGGCTTGCGCTTTCAAGGTAACCTGCCAATTTATTATTGGGGGGAATATGTTTTGACGGCTTGTCACTTGATTAATCAAACTCCATCTTCAATCTTTATGGAAAGACACCTTATGAATTATTATATGGTCGAGTACCTAAGTATGGACATATTCGAGTATTTAGCTCACTATGTTATGCTCGAAGCTTAGGGAGGAAGGGTGATATTTTTTTGAGTAGAAGCGGTAGGTGTGTCTTCGTGGAATATCCCTATGGAAACAAGGGTTACAAGGTGTATGATTTAAAGAAGGAAGAATATTTTGTTTCACGAGACGTTAATTTCTATGAGACTGAATTCCCTTTCGCTTCATCAACATATAACACTAGTAGGCACAAAAATCAAGAAATACATGTGGAGGAACTAGGAGAAGGTGAAGAGTCTGAAAAGGGGGAGGGGGTAGTGAATCAGTCCAAGCTCGTAAAGAAGAGCTTGACGTGGAGGATCACCATGAAACCAAGATAGAGGAAAATGTTCACAGGAGATGGGGACCGAAACTGACGAAGATGAAATTGTCACGATTCAAATCTCATATGTCGTGATGGTGCCTATCACAATACTAGGCAAGCTGACTTTCACAATAAAACCATGCATTTTTTTTAACTTTGGAAAACATAATAAGATAAGTTCAAGAGGAAATCTCATAAATACTAAATGAAAACATCACAACCCAATACAGAATTTTCCCAAAATCCGGGTGTCACTGAGTATATGAGCATCTATACGATAACATGGTCTGACAACTAAAAAACTTTCTAGGGAGGTAGAACAATATAAACTAAATTAAAGATAAATAAGGAGAGTCAAGGTCTGCGAACGCCAAGGCAGCTACCTCGATAATCTCCGAACTAATAAAGCTCCAAAAATCAGCACCCACCGTGCTCGGAAGTACCTGGATCTGCACACGAGGTGCAGAGTGTAGCGTGAGTATAACCAACTCAATAAGTAATAAGTCTAACCTTTGAGCTGAAAGCATTGACGAGCTCAACCAATATAGTCCAAATGTAGGATTTAACAGTATAGAAATGACGGGAAATAGGATAATAATATCTCATAGCAACTCACAATCTGTTCGTACACAGTACAGGAAATGTAGACATGCTTTTAGGTTAACAATTAAGCTCAATACGGATAAAATATGCCAAGTCTGAATGATATGAAGAATATGACATCTCTATATCTATATGCCGATATGCACATCATATGTGATACAACACAATGGAAGCCTCACGTACTTACACTCTCAAAGCACTCAACCTGACTGTCTCAATTCTCACTCATCACACTCAGTCACTCAACACTGTACGGCACCTGCTGCAATGCAGCCCAATACCATCATGAATCAATAGAACTTGCGGTCACTGCTGGTATGTTAAACTCTGGAGGGGCGGATCCTACCCAAGCGCTAATAAATCCTGCTGTGGCGCAGCCCGATCCCATCATGAATCAATAATACCTGTTGTGGCATGCAGTCCAATCCCATCATGAGTCAATAGTACCTGTTGCAGCATGCAACCCGATTCCATCAATATCACTCACAAACAGGCCCTCGGCCTCACTCAGTCATCAATCTCTCCAGTCTCTCGGGCTTACAACACTCATGCCAAGCAGCCCAAATCAATGATATATGATGTGACAATAAATGATAACAAAGACTAAGATATGATATGCAATGATGAATGTGACTGAGTACAAAACTGAAAATTAAGCAAATAACTCAACAGCAAAAGAATGACTGTTGTAGGTCCTAATAGTATTAACACATAGACTAAACATGATTTCTAAATTAAATCACAGCTCAAGTGCTCTACACATAGAGTACAGTAATGATATTCAGATAAGGTAACTACACAGCCCCATGAAATCGACTAAGTCATCATTATTATGGTGTACGCCCACACGCCCGTCACCTAGCATGTGCGTCACCCCAACACCGATCACATGTCATGAAATTCAGGGATTTATACCCTCAGAACCAAGTTTAGAAGTGTTACTTACCTCAAACCATGCGAATCTCTACTCCAATAAGCTCTTGTCTCGCGAATCAGCCTCTAAACGCCTCAAATATAGACACAAACAATTCGATACAATCAATTCAAGAGTTAATTCCATATGAAAATGTTAATTCTTAATCAAAACTCAAAATATCAACTCAAAAAGTCAACCCTAGGCCCACATCTCGGAATCCAATAAAAGTTACAAAATCTGAACACCCATTCAACCACGAGTCTAACCATACCAAATTTACCAAATTCCGACACCAAATGGTCACTCAAATCCCTAAATTTCATTCTCCAATCCCTAGCCAAAAACTCCCAAGATTCTACCTTAAAAACATATAAACTAGGTGAAAAGTTCAATGGGTAATCCATATTATTGCATAAAAATGATCAAAAGTGGCTTACCGCTAGAAATCACTGGAAGCCCCTCTCAAAAATCAGCTTAATCCGAGCTTGCAAAGTCCAAAATGACAAAAATCCTAGAAATCTTTTGAATATAATTCTGCCAAGGCCTTTCGCACCTAAGCTCCACTTAACTGCATCTACGGTCCCGCTTTTGCGGTCAAAGCTCCGCATTTGCAGAGTTACACTAGACCCCCGCCCTCTCGCTTCTGCGGTCCCTAGCCCGCACCTATAGGTGAGCTCCTGCGCAAAATCGTCCGCTTCTGTGGACCTACCTCTCCAGTCCCCATTCCACTTCTGCGACCATCGTTCCGCATTAACAGATGCGGCATTTCCCTCGCACCAGCGGCCCATCAACAGCCCAACCAAACTAGCTTCTGCGATGCCCCCTTCACTTCTATGCCCAAGACATTCGCAGATGCAATCACACCAGTCCAGAACTCATTAGCCATCTCTTAAGTTAAAAATTTGATCTGTTAACCCTTCGAAATCCACTCGAGGGCCCCTGGACCTCAACCAAATATACCTACAAGTCCTAAAACACTATAAGAACTTAGTCAAGACCTCAAATCACATCAAACAACATCAAAAACACGAACAGCACCCCAATTCAAGCCTAATGAAAACTAATAAATTCCAACTTCTACAAATGATGCCGAAACCTATCAAATCAATCCATATTGACCTCAAATTTTGCACACAAGTCATAAATGACACAACGGACCTATTGCAACTTCCGAAACCAAAATCCGAGCCCGATAACCACAAATCAACTCTCGGTCAAACTTCTTAACTCTCCAAACTTCTAAGTTTCTAATTTTTGCCATTTCAAGCCAAAATCACCTACGGACCTCCAAATAACTATCCGAACACACTCTTAAGTCCGAAATCATCTTACAGAGCTATTGAAACCGTCAAAACTCTATTCCAGAGCCATTTACACATAAGTCAACATCCTGTCAACTCTTTCAACTTAAGCTTCTGACATTGGGACTAAGTGTCTTAACTCATTCCGAAACGTCCCTGGAACCAAACCAACTACCCCGGCAAGTCACACAACAATAATTGGGCATAGAACACGCAGTAAATAGGGGAACGGGGCTACAACACTCAAAGAGACCGATCGAGTTGTTACAAAAATAATAGAGAATGAGCAGTTGGGATGCGGACACCGCTAAAAACACACATCGGTCTGATTGCGTGATTATGTTACTAATATTTTTTCAAAAATTGAGTCCGTCTTGTCCTCCATCCACTTCACAACATCACTTAGATACGCCTTATCCTTTAATACAATATGTGAATTGTGATAAATTCTCTATACAACAAAGGGCTTTCCTTGCAGCAATCTGCAGCTCATGAACTAGCTCATTTCTATGCGGCCGTAAAAGATGCAAAGTGGAAAGAAAGAATGAGATTAAAAATACAGGTGCTAAAGAATAACAGAACATGGGTAATAAACGATCTGCCTCCTAACAACAAGGCTCTCAGTTGCAAGTGGCTTTAAAATATAAAGTACAACTTTAATGGAACAATTGAGCGACACAAGGCCCAACTAGTTATTCTCGGGAATCATCAAATAAAGGGGACCGACTATAATGAGATGTTTGTCCTACTGGCAAAGATGGTGACTGTACGTACATGTTTGGTTGTAGCAACTGCAAAGAATTGGGAGTCACATTAAATGGATGTACATAATGCCTTCCCACATGGGGATCTTCAGGAAGAGGTGTACATAAAATTGCCTTCTGGGTTTCGAGTTGCAAGTCTAGGAAAAGTGTGTAGACTTCGGAAGTTCCTTTATGGGTTAAAGCAAGCGCTAAGGTATTGGTTTGCTAAGTTGTCGGCTGCCTTGGAGGACTATGGGTTCAAGAATTCATACTCTGATACTCTTTTTTCACTCTGAAAAGGGTGAAGTTCGAGTGAATGTCCTTGTGTATGTTGATGACTGATTATCTCTAGTAATGAGTCAGAGGCTATTCGTAAGTTCAAAATATATCTTCACAAATGCTGTTACATGAAGGATTTGTGTAGATTAAAATATTTTCTGGGAGTGGAAGTCTCCAGAAATTCGAAAGGTATCTTCTTGAGACAACAAAAATATACCTTGGATAATATTTCATAGGTTAGGTTATTAGGTGCTAAGCTTGTGGGAATGCCTTTGGAACAGAATCATTGACTAGCATTGGTAGGTGGACGGGCGCTTGATGACCCTAAGCACTATTATCGTTTGATAGGTCGACTTATTTATCCGCGCTTCACTCGGCGGAAACTATCCTATAGTGTTCATATTTTATCTCAATTCATGCGGCAACCAAAAGAGGAGCATTGGGATGCGACTTTATGGGTTGTTCGCTTTTACTAAAAAGCAAATGTGATCTACATCTCTATGGATGATGTGACTCTAGGCTGGTTGTCCCTTGACTCGACGCTTGCTTACAGGTTGATTTATTTCGTTGGGTGACTCACCTATATCTTGGAAGACTAAGAAACAACATACCGTCTCTCGATCATCTGTAGAGGTTGAATATTGTTCTATGGCAATGTCAATCTGTGAGGTGAAATGGTTGAAGGAAATTTTATCTACTTTGGGAGTGACTTTCACTTCCTCTATTCATCTTTATTGTAACGGTCAAGTATCATTGCACATAGCATTTTATTTGTGACAATATTGATAATGAGAATATTCGCAATAGCTTTGTGCCTTCACATAAGCAATTGGCAGATTCTTTACAAAGGCGTTAGGAAAATCTCAGTATGTTTCTCTTTTGTGCAAGTTGGGCATTTGTAATCCGCATGCGCCAACTTGAGGGGAGGGAAGATATTAAAGAAGCGTGTGTGTGGGTATATATAGTTGTGTATGTTTAGGACTAGGAGAGTTTTCTTTTTTCATATTTGCTAGGACTAATTTTTCATATTTGTTAGTACTAAAGTTTACTACTTGACTTGTATATATATTCTTGTTAATCAATAAAAGAAGGCATGCCTTTCTCTTCCACGCTTGGCCATCGTGTGCTTGCGTGTTGTGGCAATTTTCATCTTCAGGTTATTAAAGCTAATTTTCAATCTTGAGTTTTGATCAAGGTAAGCATCATAGTACACTCCTTTAACTTTCTTGTTGTTTTTTGTTAGTGTTAATTTCATCTTTAGATCTTAAGGAAATAAAGTAACACATATATTTATTAGTTTCTTCTTCTCTTTTCCTGGATGATATGTCTTTAATGCACCTTTGCTGGTATTTATATATCATGACTATATTGTGAAATCCTAAATTATGGGAATATTATCTTTTTAAAATACCCGACGTTAACATAACATTTTTCTGTCCCCGCTATTTGATGCTGATAGGTCAGTTGAGAGCGCGGGATTCGGGGTACTCAGAGATGAAAATTATGATAACATTACTTTCCTTTTGTAGATTGTTACATTGTGTTATTTTAGTAAATAATATATTATTCTTGATTGTGTTTCTACTGATTTTTCTGGACAGGGAGTTGTTCTGAAGTGATGGAAACCACAAGTGAAAAGAGTAAACATATTTAGAGTACTTTTGATTTATAGTAAATTAGTCATTAGCATATGTTGCCTTTACAATTTACCAGTACTGATCGACAACATAAATTATGAGGATGCACTATTAATTTGTGCAAATTACAGAAAATGTTAATTAGAAAAAAGGAAAAAGAAAAAAGGGACGAGATCATTTACATAGAGGATTCTGGGAGAAGTGATCATGCAATACGAGATGGAAGTGACACTGAGTCTTAGAATCCAACATCTACAATCAATAAATTACTTATATAATGAGATCATTATCAATACTTATGTATATTGATATAGTTTGTAAAGAAGTTAATACCCATATAGCGACTATTTAGACTCAAGCCAACAAATTATGGGGAAAAAAAAGGAAACAAAAATAAGTATAACGCATTAATTAAATGTGCTATGTCCCCCTGCCCCCTCCTCCCTCCTTTTTTTGTTCAAATATACATAACATGAAAAGCCGAAAAAGGACAGTTAATGTACTTAAAGAGCAATAAATTACTGGGTGCTCCGATGGTTAAAGGCTATGTTTAAAGATGAGTTTTTTGCCTTGGAGTCTACGGTTCAATTCCTACCACCTACAAAATTTTATTTTTCTATTTCTTTTTTATTAAAATTATTAATATTTATTAAAAAATTATGATTTTGAATTCATTAAAAGTAAAAAAAGAGAACCCTTTTATTATTTCGTTAAGAAAATCTACCAAAACTTTTAATAGTTGTTATTTTGTACTATATGCAATACAAAATTAATTTCTTCTCTTTTTATTTTCAAGAATTATGAGTTTTATTTTATAATGAAAATTTCCCATAAGAAAAATTTAATTAATATATACATTTTAATATATTGCTTGGAATTCTTTATTTTTAAATATTTGTTCTTTTTAACGTTAATTATTAAATTTTTAGTTATGTTTACATTATACTCCTTTTATTAATCAAAATTCTAATTATAAATCTTATCTTAATTTATTTTTAGTTACAATGGAGAGTACTTATAAATATTAAAATATTTATATCTAAATACTTAAACTATATAATGAAAACAATTAGAAATAAAAAAGAGGCAAGAATTGAATTCTAGAACTCCAAGGCCAAAACACACCATGAAACCTAGACTTTAATCATCGGAGCACCCAACAATCTATTGCTCTTGTACATTAAATGTCCTTTATCTGTTTTCATGCGCTATTTATATTTCAAAAAGAAGAAGAAGAGGCAATGGACTTTAACCCCATCAGTTAAAAAAAAAGGAGGGACATAGCGCATTTAATTAATGCGTTATACCTATTTTAGTTTTTTTTCTTTTTCTCTATAGTTTGATCGCTTGAATCTAATTAGTCCTTATTTTGGTTCCAGACTCATGACTTAAGTATAATTCACTCAACTGTAGTTCATTTGACAAAATATTCTGACATTATTTGTTAGTACTACAATCTAACTAGCACAAAATAGTATTTTTATAGGAAGATTAATGAAATTTTTTGTCTTGAAAAATGATATCAGCATTAGCAACCTCTTATAACGAACATTTCTTATACATACCAGGCACGGGACATAAAAGACTAGTATACGAAAAAGTCCCTAAGAGAAAAGGCATTGAGTTTGGTATTGATTCCCAAACCAGGAGTGAAGATAGAAGATCCCTTTATTATATACCCTGCCTATATCATCTACCCCTTTTATCATTCCCATACCCAATTTTCGATATTGGGCTCTGCTCCCATATTCGTACTTCTCTTATCTTCAACTGTCTGACCTACCCATCAGACACTTTTGAAGATTGCTCTGATCTGGTAAGAATTATATTCATTTTATTGGTTTATATGGGCCAAATTGATTCCAAACCCGTTTGACTTTTACATTAATATTTTCCATTTCTGGGAATTTATGATTCAATGGATTAGCGCTTGAGGTGTTTAAGATCAGGTTTTGAGGATGGAGTTTTTTGAAAGAGCAGAAGCTCAATTTATCATTGGTGTTGCTGTTGCTATTGCTGCTGGTGCTGCTGCCTACTATTATTCTTCCAAGAAACCCAAAGGTCTTATTTACTTTAGCTGCCCATTACTTACTACATAAGTGAAGGACGAGCGATATAGACTTGTGCATGGCTATGTTTAAGTCTAGAGTCCGAACCTCAT
Organism: Nicotiana obtusifolia; assembly: GCA_002018475.1. NCBI lineage: Eukaryota > Viridiplantae > Streptophyta > Magnoliopsida > Solanales > Solanaceae > Nicotiana > Nicotiana obtusifolia. The sequence continues at coordinate 28,841 of MCJB01011498.1, read as the reverse complement.
TTTAGCCCACAAAGTAGCATTAGATCTTGAGTTGCTTGACCCATTGAACGTCTAGAGTTCGAATCACATCTTAGCCTCAAAGGCTTTGGTGTAGTGGTAAGATTATAAGAATGCAATGCCATGTGTGGGTTAGGCATAGGTCAAGAGTTCCAACAGTCAAAAGCTTAGTATTTAAGTGGGAAGGGTAGAGAGATGGGCGGATTATTTATCGAGTTTCAAACTATGTGCCATAGTCCTCAAGATTTCTTGGTTTTATATATATATATATATATATATATATATGTATGTATGTATGTATATATATGTTGTCAATGGACCAGGTGTGTTTGGATAGTGTTTCGATGAATTTATTGAGTATATAAAGATTGATAATAATGTTTAATTATTGATTGGAGCAGTCATACGAAGTTAAGAGTTGAGATAGTTATGAAAGAAAATGACTTTTGCCTGTAAGTGATGGAAGTAATTTTTTTTCCTTTTTGGTGAAAAATGCTGTCCTTTTACAACCAAACACTATTTTCTATTATTTGATGACTCTAAGTACTCCTAAATCACAGTTTGCTTCGTCATGTTTAAGCTACAGACTAAGATTTTTACGCAAATGGATTTTTGACTAAGATATTTAAATAACTCTTTCTTCTTTTTTATATGAGAAACTTGTACCTTACCAAATATAACCTCAAAACAATGAATTAATCCATGTCTGATTGGTCAAATTGACCATGATAAGTAAAAATTATCAAACAAATCAAGACAAACAAAGTATGCATTTTATTAGTCTTCTAGTATTGACTTTTAAAGGATGTACTTATTCATTTAGATAGTAAAGTTAACTACCCAATGTTTGTTGCAAGGAAACCTAAGAGCTCCTCTTGTAATTTCTAAGATGTCAGCATATCTCTTGACTTGTTGGTTTGCTTGAGAATATCTGCTTGAAATTTTGTGGTGACCATGCTTTTGATCTTGGTTATTATAGACTAACTAGTTAAATCGTGTTGGCTTTATAGTATGCTTGGATCCTGAGAGGTTCAAAGAATTTAAGCTTGTGAAACGCACGCAAATAAGCCACAATGTTGCAAATTTCAGATTTGAACTTCCCACACCTACTTCTGTATTGGGCCTACCCGTTGGACAACATATTAGTTGCAGGTTTGGTTTGGTTTCTGCATTAGCCTTTGATCCTTGTGCTCGAAATATTTCTTGTACTAATTATTAGGAGATATTTGGTTACTCTTCTGCCATGATGCGATACTTCATGCTCTAACGAACAGGGGCAAGGATAGTCAAGCTGAAGAGGTTGTTAAAGCGTACACACCAACTACTTTGGACTCAGATGTTGGATATTTTGAACTAGTTGTTAAGGTAAATTCTGGTTTTCTGGTTATTCTATGCTTGCAATAAAATATATTCTTTTGCTCACTCTAATTGGTTAATTTGCAAATGCTTAGATGTATCCTCAAGGAAGGATGTCTCATCATTTCCGAGAAATGCGTGAGGGTGATTATTTGGCTGTGAAGGGACCTAAGGTGCTGTTTTGTTTTGTTTTTGGTAATTCATGTGTTATCATTCATTGAGTAGCAACTTACCTCCAGTGCTGTAGCATTCTATTTTTCATGCGGTCCTTTCAGAATGAGTTTTTTCATCCCTGCTCTCTCTCAACACTGCCTGAGTTTGTTTGAACTTTTGGAACGATATCAAAATGACTTGCAAATTGGACGATGAATCTGAGAAACGAATAGGAAATCATGTGATTTACCTAGAAATTGTTTTGACAAAGATAGATTTCCTAGATATCTTACCATATTCTGCACTTTTAGGTAAATTATGGTTTCTCTGCTTCCACGCCCCAAGGTTCTAATACGGGACAAGCTCCAATTTACTTTATTTCATTTGAATTGTAGTCTTATTATTTTGTTAAAAAGATTATCTGTAGTGGACTCATGCAATTTACATCTCTCGTTAATAGGGCCGCTTTAAGTACCAGCCTGGCCAAGTGAGAGCATTTGGAATGCTTGCTGGAGGCTCTGGCATTACCCCAATGTTTCAGGTCTGTCCCCTTTTTCTGATGTGTTATTCCAGCCCACCTTTCTTTTTTGTTACTTATGGTTAGTTTTATTGGTTTTCCGCAATAAATTGTGACCTTGCACTTTTTTACTGAGGTTTTTGAGTTTGAAGTGGTAAATATTTGGTTGTCTTTTTCCAGGTTGCTAGAGCTATTCTCGAAAATCCAGATGACAAGACAAAGGTGCACTTGATATATGCTAATGTTACCTATGAAGACGTACTTTTAAAGGTAATTTAGCATCTCACCTGGTGAATCTGCTGTTTGAGTCCGAGTTTAATTTCAGGGAATTGGTTCAGGGTTTGAACTTTTAAAAAAACTTTTATTTGCTTTTGGAAGTAATGGTTTTGGATAACCGCTGTGTTTGGAAAACTATCATTAAAACCCCCACCACATCATAGACGTTTTCATATAGGAACGAATTTAACAGACAAAAGCTGATCAAACATCTTTGTTTGCTACTAAACGTATTTCCTAGTAGCCGTAAAACGTAAAAGATCTGTATAAAGAGGAAAAAATGGGCATAATGAAAATGTCAAATTTGCAATGGTCAAATGGTCTTGGTTTTTGTAGTGAAAACATCCCCTGAGCTGTTTCTGGAAACCAACTTATTAACACGTTTGGTTTAAAGCCAAACCAAGTTGATTTCCTAAAGCCTATTGATTTGGTTTTTTCTAATAATCGAGAATCACCGAGGGCCACTGGCGCACAGTTTTAAATTCGGTGGATAATAAGCCCCTCCTGCTAGGCTACTACCCTTCTCCACATAAATATCATGCTTCTGTTTGCGGCGTGTTTGAACCTATGACGTGCGGCTAACCCACACATCACGCATTGCGCTCTTGCTAGTAGACTAGTACACCAAAGTCCTAAGCCCTGGACACCTTTCATTTGGTTTTAAAAACAAACAATTTGTGTTTCTCCTCGACCTAATGTGTTCTTTCAAAACTGCATTCGGGAAATGTTATGAGAAGAACTGTCAGATGTTATGTTTTAATGGAGTCTTCAACTTCTATATATATTTTGAAATTTTGACGGACGAGGGAGAGTGATAATAGCTGTAGCACAGTAATTTAGATGAACAATTTGTGCCCCAAAAGTAATTTAGATTACTATTTGGAGGCGTTGATAGTTGCGTGTTAGTCAGTTCTTGTTGAAAAGATTATGTATAAAGATGCTAACTCAGCAACTGAATTTATTTTTCTTGGCCTGCAGGAACAGTTGGATGGCCTTGCTGCTAACTATCCTGACCGTTTCAAAATTTATTATGTACTGAATCAGGTGACTTCCGTAACTTTTACGATGTTCTGGCAGATCAGTTTCCTGTAGACCTTTTTCCTTTTTGGCTTTCAAAATCATATCCTTTCGTCTGCTGTTGTTCATTATACACATTTCTTAACATTCTTTCCTTCATGATGCCTTGTATGTTTGTAAATATTAATCTCCCATCTTTCATCCTAGTTTCTACTACTCCTTTAGATCCCCACAAGTGTTGCATTATTTCATTCACCTGTTTGCTGATTTAGCCGAATTAAAAAAGGAACTGATAGGAAAGATGTCCCACTTTTCCCCTCGACCTTCTTGAGACACTTAAACCTTTTGTGCTCGTGGTGAAGGATAGCATTTTACTACCACTGTGTCAAAGGCCTGCAAACTAAGGTGGAATCTTAACCAAAATGTCAGAGTAAACATGCTTGGATCATGGAATCGATTTTGCCCAATTATTTTAAATCAATCGACATTTTGTCTTTTGTCTAAAATTCTTGATTTTTTGATCAAAGATTGTGTTGCAACTAGCTATCATTCAGAGTTCGGTTTGACGCACAGAAGAGATAAAATATTGCCGCCAGCAGTGTATCTAGTTGCCGAGTGTAAGATATGTGGTTCAACTTCCAGGAAACCCACCACCCACCTCGAGACTAAGGGTAGAAGTAAGAAGTGGAAGTTAAGAGATATTGGGTTATGCAATTAAGCTATACTCTATTAAACATTTATTACACGTGATCAGGTCATTTCTTCTTTCATATCTTGCCAAAGTCAAGACTGATTGCACAAATATCTCCTACATATTCAAGAAAATTTGTGTGATTGTTCACTTGTGAGAAAAAGAACATTGCGACTGTTTACTCGATACATGTGTGCCTTCTATTTGTCGTGGCTGTAACAACAAAAAACAACAACCCAGTAAAATCCCACAAGTGGGGTATGGGGAGGGTAGTGTGTACGCAGATCTTACCCCTTGATGCAATATAAAACGCGGAAAACAAGATAAAAGGATAGAAGCAAGACGCTCAATGAACTATCAAGACAACAAGTAGGAACTAGTCTACTTACCTTCTTGATGAAGTCACGGAGTACCAATACTATACAAACAACCCTCAAGACAACGATGGTCTTGCAAACTGTTCGATCAAACAAGGGAACGAGTTCAATTTGGAATCACACAAAAAATTGGACGAGTTCACAAACACACAGGTTTTTGGAGAGCACAAAGGCTTGACCGAAATTTGTATTCAATATATCAAAGTTAGGTGCTGAAAATAATGAAGTCTTTAGGCTTATATAGAATGAGCCTTGCCCTGAATTAACTAGGAAACAAATAACTAACTAAAATGCCACAATTTGGCTAAGTAAAGAGAATGGCCACGCAGGACCCCCAAGTAAGAGTCAATGTCTTCCATAGCAACACAATAATACAACATAAACACAAATGTACATCATCTAACAGATATTTCGTCCAACACAAGATGTGTGAACGCTTGGCTCTTCTCCCAGGCTAACCAACACCTTTTCTTGTCTTATCCGACATGCTACTCGCTTCTTCCATCATTGCACAATCATAGCATAAATGTAGCTTCTTCCAAAACATGAACGTAGCTTGATCAGGTTGGCCTGCATCACCCTACCCCGAGGGAGTAGAAGGATATTTCCGATAGACCCTCGGCGTTTGTCGAGACTGTGTAAACATATATTGTTATTAAATATACTTTTGAGTTACACGTTCAAGAAAATTATGTGATCGTTTACTTGATTTATATGTAGCCTCCTGAAGTATGGAGCGGTGGTGTTGGATTTGTGTCCAAGGAAATGATTCAGACTCATTGTCCTGCCCCAGCATCTGACATTCAGGTACGATGTAATTTCTCTTCAATGGTTAAGCGAGCTGGTTTCATTAACTCTGTAATTGACTAAGTGGAAAAGAAATTATAAAATGTTTCGAAAGGAATGTAGAGATTAAGAGCTGATTTCATGTCGAACGTGCAGATACTGAGGTGTGGTCCACCTCCAATGAACAAGGCTATGGCTGCTCATCTTGAAGCCCTTGGATACACCCCAGAGATGCAATTCCAGTTTTAACTTCCTTTTCTTTTTAGCATTTTTTCTTTATTTTTATCCCTACATTGATATTAAGCTCCATTGAGAATGCTGTCATTTATAGCTGAGGAAAGGCACTTATTATTTGCATATGATGGCCTATTAAGGCTGTTTAACAGATTTTGGGGATGAAACAACTCTGAAATTTAAAGCTTGCTTTCAGTTTTAATAACGTGTCTTCCCTGATTTTGGTATGTTCTCTTTGCTGTTCTAAAATCTGCGTGGTTCATTTTCAAAAGTCTTACCTTTACCAAGATAAAAATAAGCTAATCGAAGCATCCTTGTTATTTGGGTACCTTCTTTTTCCTTTCCCAAATTAGGAAATGGAGGTGATAAATTTGTTTTCCAAAATCTGGCCATTGCCTTCATTATTTTTCTAAAGGCAGTGTTACGCTGTTACATTTTTTTTGAACTTTTAAAAAACTATAATGTCCACGTAGCTTGATTTGATCATTCTAAGTTGTTGGGAATAAGGCAATTTATGTAATTGATGGGAAATAATGTTATATTTATTTGGAATTTAGTTGAAGTCGTTATGGATAGACCTTAACTGCGGTCTTGCGTTCTAATGGGTTATAGACTTGCATACAAAAAGTACTGTATGAATTGAGAGATGGAATTGTGATATAGTAAGGGACTAGTGAGCTGATTTTTCACGGCGGTCAAGTTCCAAGACTGGACGACGAATGGAAGGGATAAAAGAGTACTTTTCTTTTTTGGGGGGTAGAAAAACGAAAAAAGAGTACTTTACACAACGGCAAACTTGGAAAAAATAGCTAAAGGCTTGCAATGGAAATGAGGGATTTTATATGAAAATTTTGAATTAAATAAAGCTAAGATATTTGTCTATATAATGACATTACTATCTTAAAGTTCTAATTAATAAAAGAAAAGAAAAAAGAAAAAATTAACTAACAAGGGGGAAACCCAGAAGGGAGAGTTACCAAAGATAGCAACGCCAACAGTACCGATGGAAAAATGGATTGGGAGTAGGGTGTTCTCTTTCCTGGATGAAAAAAAAATGAATAATTAGGTAATATTTGAAATTTCCAACCTTTCGTCAAAAACTTGATAGAAAACCAACAATCCTTACATGTGTTTCCTTTAAAAGAAGTTGAATTTTCCCGAACAATTACTAAATTATGAAGGAAAATATTTTTCTAGAAAATGAGTAGTTTTATTACTTATTTTCTCTTATTTGGTTGGTGAGTGAAAATTTTTTTCTGAAAAATATTTTTTAGTGTTTGGTTAGAGAATAGAAAATACTTTTTATGAAACTAATTTTTTATGCTACTCTTTTCACCTCCTTCACCTCCCCCAAATCCCCATGATTCATGTGCTCCACCGCCTCCCCCACACCACAAAAAAAATAACCTACGTTTTCAGGACTCTATTTCTTCAAGAATTTAATTATTCTTTTAAAAATTCGCACAAATTCAAATGAACTAATATACTATTTTACTTTTTCACACAAGAACAACGTTAAAATTTGAGCTCCAAAATAATTTTTTTTTGTTTTGTTTTGAAAACGAAAGTACTTTCTACATCATGAAAAGAAAGTATCATTTTATTGAAATGAATAGAAATACTTTTTTTTACATCATGAAAAGAAAATATTTAGTTTGTTGAATCGAAAGAAAATACTTCTTCTACATCATGAAAGAAAGTGCTTATTTTGTTAAAATGAAATAAAATACCTTCTTTATATCATGAAAAAAGATACTCATTTTATTGAAATGAAAAAGAGAGTACTTTATTTATAACATGGAAAGAAAGTTCTCTTTATAGTATTTCTATTCAGGGTGGGGGTGGAAGGTAGGGTAGGGGTTTGGGTGGTGGTTGGAGGGGGGTTGTACTAGGTGGGATAGGGNTGGGGATGGGTGGGTGGGGCGTGGGGTGGATTGGTGGGGGTTGATAGGGAAGGGGAATATGGTGGGAAAGGTTGAAAGAGTTTTGAAAAATGTTTACCTTTCTTCTTTTTTTTTTTTTAGGTAAATATGATTTTTATTAATTAGCAATTATCAAAATATACAGAAACGGAGGGGGACATGAACCTTACCTCCCCAAAAAAGTACATGTACCTAGTCTTTGTAAAGCATTCACTAATGGTACCTAGGAAGTGATAAGTGGTTAGATGATGTATGATCCTCCACACTTGGTGATCAAAAGTGTCTAAGTGTGTAGGGCATGTCAGACCTAAATTGATGCAATGACTATCTATCTTATAATATTGATAGATAATCATATGTACAAAAGCAATGGGAAGTAAGTTTAGGTCGACTGTACAAAATACATGTGTTCCTAATCCTACTGAATGAGTGAGAGGTAGTTTTCTTGTCCCATTGAGAATGATCTTGGCAAAAACTTGGAATTCTCTGATAAGTGTATTATATGGCATGGAGGGGTGCTGTTCCCCTTTGCTATGACACAGTTGGAAATATTCTACTAAAGTGAGCCATTTAGTATGGCAGTGGCATTCTCTGCTGCAAATGTGAATCTGGTTGAAAGTGTCCTGCTGCTTGTGCAAACTGCTGCTGACTCTCTGAGTGCTGTTGTTCCTTTTGTCTCTGAGTACTGTGCTTCCTTTGTATGGTTATTGACTTGGTTCCTGGTCTTCATGCTGCTGCTGCTGGTATTTGTTATTGACTCAGCTGTTTGTGTTTCTGTTGTTGCTGTTGTGTTTGTTGTTGATGCAATTGGTTGATGCTGTTACTTCTGCTGTTTCTTTGAGGGTGCTTCTAGGTACTGTGATGATGCTGATTGTTATTGCTGATGCAGGAACTTCTTGGATTTGTGCTGATAATGTATTGTTGTTACCTCTGTTGCTGATGTTGTCCTTGTGATGTTTGCTGGTGCATGAGTTGCTGATTCTGAGAGCAATGAGGATGCTGAGGGTGTTGATTGCCAATGTGGAAGGTTTGTATTGTCTGTTTGTTGCTGCATGTGTAACAAAGTGAATCCTGATGAGAATTAGTCTTGATGATTGAATATCTGTTTTGTTGTTGACTCTAGTGTTGACAGTGGAGTTATTTGCACTGCTGCTGCCTTTGTTGATGATGCTACTGCTGATTTTTATGCTGCTCCTGGTACTGCAAAGCAAAGTTGGACCAGTGTTGATCCAAAGAGAGATGTCAGGGATATTTTGTTTGAAAATTGAGGTGCTCCAGTGAGAAGTATTGTTGGTATAGGAGAGACTGAGCACTGGAAGTGCTAATACCACACAAAGCAATTGCGCCAATAACCCGAACCTATATGAACAGTTACATCTTATGATGCTTCTGGTGTTGCTGGTGATGCCACTGATGTTTCCACTGTTTTTGTTGTAGTTGCTGCAGTTATTGTTAATGCTGGTACTATTGATGAAAGACTGTTGCATTGCTTCTGTAATTTGCTGCTAGTTAGGCCATTGTGATCTGCTGATGCTGCCTTTGCTTGAGTGCTTCTTGCTGGAATTTTTGCTGCTTCTATAGCACTTATGGTCACTGTTTCTGTTTCCATTGTTTCTGTCACCCCTGTTGTTTCTTGCTTTGCTGTTTGTCTGTGACAGTAGATAAATGAGTTGCTGTATTGGTGTTGCTGGTAATGCTGGCCTTGCTGTGCTGTTGATTTGATTTTGTTGTGCTTCAACTCATCAATCCTGCTAATCATCAATCCTGCTGGTGTATCCTTGCTGTTTGATCTCTGCTGGATTTCTAAGGACTGTGTCTGTTGGTTTGACAACATTAAGAGGAATGTTGGAAGTGAGTAATTGTCTGCTGGTGCAAGTTTAGTGGGCTGCTAGTGCTGGTGCTGCTGTGCTGGTGCTGCTGTGCTCTTGCTTTGCTGGTTGTTCTATGTTGCTGGTGCTGGTCTTGTATCCTTTTAGGCCTTTGCTGCAGTGTTGTAGGTCTTGCCTTGACACCATATTGCTGTTGCAGGTTATTCAATGGTCTTTTGTTGCTGCTGCTGAACTCCTTGCTGCCTCTGCTAATTCTAATCTCCTTTAGCTGCTCAGAATCTGCTAATCTCTGCAATTGTGATTGCTGCTGTTGAGTATCTTGTGAGCTGATTGTTGTTCCTGCCATCCCTTCTCTGGTGCTGCTGACTACATCTGACTGTTCAGGTTGGTGTTTTCTGTTGTTTGTTATAACAGTTCTGCTCTTTGTGGGGGGAGGGGGGATCTTCCTTGCTTTCCCCCAAACCTTGTTCTGCATCCCTGAGAGGTTCAGTACCCTGCACATGAGAACACAAGGATTAGAGGTTAATGTGGTTAATTTTTTACTGTTGAAACTGGTTTTCCTCCCTTCTTGTTTGTTCTGGAACCCTTCAAAGGAGTCCTGTCCTGTTGTGTGTTGGGGCAGTGTGCAGCTTGTCATTTTGACAGTTTGACTCTTATGTAAAGGCATTGTGTTTTATCTGCATTTAGGATTTTCCTGCCCACTGAGTCAAGTTGACTGGAATGATGACACTCAATTCTCCCAAAGTCAAGTGCATAGTTTGCAAGGTGATTAACCAACTTGTTTCCTTCCCTGTAGGTGTGTGATACTTCCCTGTTAGTGTGAGGGATTCTTTGAATTGGAGGATTTCTTCTATTTGTTCTGCTATGCACCAAGGTGGTTTCCAAATGCCATTGATGATGTTGTTTAGGAGCATGGAATCAGTTTGTAGCCATATATTTGGGAAGCTTTGTGTGCTGCAAAATCTTAGTGCTTCATTAATGGCTGTTGTTTCTGCTACTGTGTTTGTTCCCTCTGTGCATTCTGTGCCAAGTGCATATATTAGGTCCCCTGTTTCATTTCTCACACAAAATCCTATTGAACTTCTTCCTGGGTTTCCTTTTGATGCTCCATCAGTGTTGATCTTTACCCATCCTGGCATAGGGAATTCCCAGTTGACGGTTTTGAAGCTTAATCTTGGAGTGTAGTTTTCCAGCATGTGTAGGATGTCTTGCCACTTGTGTGGGGCATTGATCCCTGGTTTTCTGGTGTTGACTAGTGCTTGTAGTGCTGTGGAGATTTGGTAGATAACTCTACCAGTTGTAACTGGTTCACCATGCCTGTAGCTATTTCTTCTTTTCCAAATCTCCCATATAATACACGAGGGAAGTGCCTGTATCACCGGTTTGATTCTGTTGACTGTTTGTGTTGTCCAACATCTTGTTATTGCTTGATGGAAAGTTAAACCTTCGAGTGCTATTCCTGCTCTTTGCAGAAAATATTTCCAAACCTTTGTGGCAGTATTTGAAGTGTAAAAGAGGTGAAACATGTTCTCTTCCTTTGGTTCTGTGCAGCACAAGCATTTTGAAGGCAGTTGGTATCCCCATCTTTTCAAGATATCATCAAGTGGTAATTTTGCCCTCCAGACTCTCCACATGAAGAAGGCAATTTTGAAAGGAAGTCCTCTAACCCAAATCATCTTATATGCTCTTCTTGGCTCTTCTCTTTTCCTGAGGTATTCCCAAGAAGTTTTGACTGTGAATTGTCCTTGTTCCTGCAGCATCCAGTATGGAATGTCCAGAGTGTCTTCCATCTTTGGAGGCTTTATTGAAGTGACTATGTGCTCTACCATTTCCAGTGGCAAGTGTTCTGATAATTGCTGCATATTCCAGTTGCCATTTTGCAGGGTGTTATTCACATTATGGATTGATTCATCAATTGAGAAGTTTGCTGATACTAGGAAGTATAGGGCTCCTTGCCTAGTCTAGTTGTCGTACCAGAAGAGTGAGGATCCCATTTTGACTTGCCAAGCAATTTGGTGTTCAATGATCTCTCTGCATTCTAACATTTTCTTCCAAGCTTGTGATCCTCTCTTCCATGGAACAGTTACTGCGTTGTGTTTTTTGCAATATTTTTGGGTCATGTATGCACTCCAAAGGCTGGGCTTGGTTCTGAAATTCCACCACAGTTTGCAGAAGAGGGCATTGGACATGTCATGAAGAGATCTGAATCCTGCTCCTCCTTCCTCATAAGGTAAACATAGGTTGTTCCAGGATGACCAATGTCTGCTGGTATCTCCTACTGTGCTACTCCAGAAGAATTGAGCAAAAAGCTTATGTATGTTGTTGATTACTTGTTTTGGAGGATTCACTGCTGATAGTAGATGCACTGGCATGCGTTGCAAGACATGCTTAATCAAGATGGCTCTACCTCCATTAGAAAGTAATTTTCCTTTCCAGGATTGCAGTCTGTCTTGTATCTTATTCACAACGTCTTGATAATAGATGATTCTTTTCCTTGAGTAGAATATGGGGCAGCCTAGATAGGTGAATGGGAAATTCTGTCCCCCAATTCTTGTGATTCTTTCTGTTCTTGTTACTGCCTCTGAGACAGCTGAGTGATGCATGTAGATGGCAGATTTGTTCCTGTTTATTAGCTGACCTGAAGCTGCTTCATATGCACTCAGTACATCCATTACCAGCTATATTGAGTTAGCATCTGATGATGAGAAGATGATCATATCATCTGCATATGATAGATGATTGATTCTTGGACTTCTTCTAGGCATTCCAAAGCTATTGAAGTATGGATTTTGATGAAGTGCATTTAGTCCCTTAGAGAGTGCTTCAGCAGCAATGGTGAATAGTGTGGGTGATAGGGGGTCTCCTTGTTTGACACCTCTTGTTGATTTGAAAAAGCCATGAGGTTGGCCATTGATGAGGATTGAATACCAGTTATTGCCCATAATGTCAAAGATCATGCCAATGAAGACTTCATTGAAGCCCATTTTCCTAAGAACTTTGGTTATATATAACCAAGATATTCTGTCAAAAGCCTTGGTCATATCCAGCTTGATAACCACATCTGGACCTGCTTTTATTCTTTTCCCAATATCAGTGATGATTTCCTATGCGAGGAGGACATTTTCCACTATTGTTCTGCCTTTCACAAAATCTGCTTGTTCGTGGGAGATGAGAGATGGTAGAATGACCAACATCCTTTCATGTATGATTCTTGAGAAGATCTTGTTGACGAAGTTGCTAAGGCTTATTGGTCGCAAATCAGAGAATGTCTCTATCTCCTTCTTCTTTGGTATAAGGACCAGATTTGTATGTGTTATACTTTTGGGCAGATGTCTTCCTGAAAAGAAAGTTGTGACCATGTTATGTATATCTTCTCCTATGATTTCCCAACAGGATTGATAGAATGTGCCTGTGAAGCCATCTGGACCTCCTGCACTGTCTCTGTTCAGGCTGAAAACAGCTTGTTTGATTTCTTCCTTTGATGGAACTCTGGTCAGCTCTGCATTTTGTTGTGTACTTTCTATCACTTGCTGGATGTTTTCTAGAATTCTGAAGTCTGTGGGAGTTGTTCTTTCAATTAATTGATCCTTGTAGAAAAGAATGGCTTCTTCCACTATCTGTTCCTGCTCTTCTATCCAGATGCCAACACTGTTTTGTATTCTTCTTAACGGTAGCCTTTTCCTTCTCCCATTTACTTGAGCATGGAAGAATTTGGTGTTTCTGTCCCCATCTTTAAACCAGGCCATTCCTGCTTTTTGTTTTTAGAATTATTCTTCTATAGCTAGATGCCTGATCATTTGTGCTTGTACCTTTTGTAATCTTTCTCTGTTTTGTGCAGTTGGTCTCTCTTCAAACTGTTTTGCATGGACTAGAACCACTTCCTCCATGCTTGCTATATTCTGAAAGATATCTCCAAAAGTTGCTTTGCTCCAAAGGGATAGAGCTTTCTTCAGTTTTTTCATCTTGTAGTTGAAGATGATGAATGGATCTCCATGGAAATCAGCTTGCCAATTCTCCTTTACTACTGCTTCAAATGTATCCTGCTTGGTCCAGAAGTTGAGGAATTTGAAAGGCTTCTTGATTGTTTTTGGCTCTTGATCAAATTGCAATAGCAGTGGGCTGTGATCCGATCCAATTTTGGGGAGATGTGTGACTTCTATTGTTGGGAAGGCTTGCTGTAGCATTTGATTTGCTAGGCATCTGTCAAGCCTTTTAAAAAATACATTCCTCATCAGCTCTCCCATTCCACCAAGTGAAGTTACTTCCTTTGAATCCCAAGTCTGTTAAACAGCTGATGTTGATGCAATAGTTGAAGTCATCTACTTCATCGAAAGGAACAGGGAGACCTCCATATTTCTCTTCTTGATCGCATATGACATTGAAATCTCCTCCCACTATCCAAGGACTTGTGATTGTTTGGGATAAGTCATATATTGAATCCCATAATTCTATTCTTTCTGTTGAAGTGCACTTGGCATAAACCAGTGTGAGGATTAGTTCCATCTTTGTGTGGAGGAGCTTCAGGGTGAGTTGTTGAGTTGTGTCTGTAAGCACTGTGACATCATATGCATTATCCAGGAATGCCCATATTTTGTTGGACTTATTTGCTATTGCTTGTGGCATGCCAATTCTTCTCTTGTATTTTTCCAGTTTCCAGAGATGCTGCTTTGGTTCCATGATGCCAATAAACTCAAAGTGGTGCTTGTTTTGAAGTGTGATCAGCCTTTCGAAGGCTTGCATTGTGTTGACTGATCTTATGTTCCATATGATGGCATTCATTGTCTTCTGTTGAGATATGTCAATGCTCTTTTAGGTTGAGGCTTTGCTGATGAAGAGCTGCTGTTATCTTTGATTTGCTTCCTCTGGGGGTTCCCTATTCCAGTTATTTTATTTATTTGATTTGGTGATAGGTCTCCCTGCCTTGCTATGTTTCTGAGATTCTGTGCAGTATTCTCATCATCCATGTCCTTGCCTATGATTTCTGTTCTTGCATTTCTGTCTGTTGTTACTGCTGACAGGTTTCTGGGCCTGATGATTGCCTGTAATTGAGCTCTTATTATTCCTTTCCTGATGAGTGGATCTCGGTCTATTGATCCTTCCTTTATTGTAAGGTTTGGAGTTCCTTGATCTCGACTTGCATTTGTAAGAGATGTCAACTGCTTGTCCTTTTGTAATTTCACTACAGTAGTGTCCTCAGTATCTTCCTCTTCACTTTGCATTCCTTCAGGGAGTTCTCCTTCTTCTGAGCATTCCTCTAATTGGTCTGCCCATAACTTCCCTGTGATTGGTTCTGATTGCCTATCTGAACTTGTTCCTGCTTGCTCTGCAGATTTTGCTCTGTTCTGGACACTGTTTTGGTGAGTATGTGCTGAGCCTTGTCTTTGCTGAGTGCTGTTGTTGTGTGAGTCTATTGTGCAGGGTTGTTGTGTATTGTTTGCAGTTTCAGGCTTGTTGTAGAAACTCTTCATAATCCATTGTGTGGTGGATTCATTTGTTCTTTTAGTCTCACTGCTCATGATTGCTATTGCTTCCTCTGCTGCTGCTTTTTTGGTCACTGTTTGTGTTGCACTTTCTTGGTGTCTACTGCCATTCCTCCTTGTTGATGGTGATGATGTATATATTGTTTTTGGTGACAAGAGTGTTTGCTTGTCTGATTGGATAGCTGCTTGTTCTGATATTTCCAGCTGATTGTCAAGATTGTGAGTTTGTCCTTCCAGTTTGTCTGTGTGGCTCAATGACTTATCTTTGTTGATGATATCCTCAGGGTTGCTATATTTACTTTGGAAATGATTGCTGTATGAGGTTGTTGCCATCTCTTTTTGTTGAGTTGGGCTTGGCATCAAGACTGGTAAGTCTTCTGCTTGGTATTCCACTTCTGCTGTTAGGCATAATGGCTTGACTATGCTGCTGATTGTTTCAGCATTGGTGTGCTTACTTGAGCTGGGATTTAGTGTTGAGGTTCCTGATACTTGATCACCTGCAATTGTCAAAGCTTTGTTTCCCGCTGCTGTTAAGTCAATACAAATTGTTGCTGTGGTGTCTGAGTCGCATTCTTCAGGTATGCAGTTGACAACATTTCTGTGATTGCCAATGCAGTTGACAACACTTCTGCATTGGATCTAAAATGATTGTTTGAGTTAGAATGCATTTTGCTGCTAGATGTTGCAGCATTGGCATGCTTGCTTGAGCTGGGATTTAGTGTTGATTGATCCCCTGGCCTTAATGTATTCAAGTGGCTGCCTTTGCTGCTGATGATCTTAGAACTCAATTGATCATTTGTAGTGGGATTCCTTGTCAAGACCATTGGTTCTTTACTTCCTGCCACTATATCTGTGCTAGTTGCTGCTGTGCTATCTGTCTCACAAACTTCAGCTATGTGGTTGTCTGCATTATTGTCATTGTTGGATTCCAGTGCATCAAATTTGTTTGAGACTTGTACCTGTTGAGTATTTGCCTCACCTGTTTCTTTTTGTTTTCCATATTTGTGGTTAGCTTTGTTGTGCATTCGATTATCTTTGACTTCTTTCCATTGAGGGCCAGAATTGCCTACGACCTTGCCACTTGACAGTATCAACATTGGATGGTCTTTTACTGCTAAAGCTTTGTCCTTTGTTTTCCTTTGCTCTGTTGGCCTTTGTTTTTCATCCGTATCTGTGACCAGAATTTCCGGGTGTAACTTCCAACATTCTATCATCTCATGCCCTTGTATCTTACATTGTTTACGGTATTTTGGAAGATAATTATACTGTATTTTGACCCATTCCGTTCTGATTTCCCCTGTCGCTTCATTCTCTATGTCTAATCTGACCTTTTTGGGTAATTCCGCTAGCAAATCCACAAGAACTTTAACTCGTGCACAACTTGGCCTTGTCTTGTTTATTGTTGCTGAATCTAGATGCAGTGGCTTGCCAAAAGCAGAAGCGAGGGAAAAAAGGCACTCCTTTACAAAGTAAGTAGGGAGCAGGTGCGGGAAGGAAATCCATGCCATTGCCATCGATGTTTCTTCTCCAAGCTTGAATTTGGTATCATAAATAAACTGCCTCATCTAATATTTGTAACCATCATTGGCTTTGAGGTAGTATGTGCTTTTGAGGTGATTTTTATGAAATCCTCCCATAGAGATAATCTGATGAGTACGTGTTTGTCTATGAAAAAACCAATGTTACACTCACCTCTGATTCCACACTGGATTGGGATGATTTTCCTCAATTCTTGAATGTCCGGCCACCCGTATGAGAACTTGCCCAATACCGCAAATTGCAGGCCCTCAATGATGTTCATGCGGGATACCTCTGCTTCAGTGTACTTGATAATCGGTTGTCCATGTATGAATGATGCCTTCTTGAAAGGAATTGGTTCGATTCTTCTGCTAGGGTTTGAGTCTGCATTATTGTTTAGAGTAGATGGCTTTAGGATTTGGGAATAGTCTAAGGGTTTGAGCGTGGGTGAGGTAGTGATTGGTGCTATTGGAGTGGTTTGGGATGGTCGGCCAGCCGTAATTTCGCCGGCTGGCGACGCCATTGTTGGCGGTTGAGCTTCGTGTGTGTCGTCTCTGCTTCTCTCTCTATTCTCCAGACCTTCTCTCTCTTCACTATGTAACTAAAATCAGCTTACTGTCACGTGCTTGGTTTCTTTTTTTGTTGGTATTCTGGTCAGTTCTGCATTCTGTTGTGTGTCTATTATTTGCTGTATGTTGTCCAAAATTTCTCTTCTCAAGGAAAACATTTTTCTTCAATTGGAGGAAAATGAATTCATGAAAAAAATAATTTTCAAAACATTTAAGCCAATCAAATATGAGAAAATTTAAAAATATCTTCCGAAACTGTTTACCTTCGTACCAAACTCACCCATAAATAATAGCCTTTTCGATTTCATGATCATCGAAAAGTAATTTAATTAAATAAATTTTTGACTGTATGGGGTCGAATTCGATCACTTGCATAGGGAATATCGGTTTCGAATTCATACGACCGGCGTCGATTGGAGTCACTACTCGATAGGCCGAGATCGAGACATCGAGAGGTGAAGGCCAAGACCGGATGCCATCGGGACGGAGCTCGAAGCCACGGCGCCCGAGACGAGATCGTTGAGGTCGGTTAGGGTAAAACACCCTAGGGTAAAATTATCAGATTTGCATAACTGAAGGACCAGAAATCCCATGATACGCAAATATCTCGGCGGGAATCACGGCAAAATCAGTAAAGACGTTGAAGCCATTAATTCTAGGGATATTTTGCCTTGTAGATAGGTTTTTTTACCTTGTATAAGACTCATTTCCCTCTCTATATAAAGGGGCAGCAAAATTGTAAAAGACATCATACAACGAACGATTAGTATACGAAAAAAAAACCACAGTCTATCCTAGTTATTTTCTCGATCTATCTGCTTCATATTTTATCTTAGAGAATTCTGCCACAGTAAAGCTACTCTATATTGGTGGTTTGCTTTCTTGACTTACTTATTGAATTTAGTCTTTATTTTCATTCATTCTTTATTTGTATTAAACCAAATAACGTGTCCTTAAAACCACGTACACATTTAAATGTTAGCCATAGCCAAGGGTAAACAGTTTGGCGCCCACCGTGGGGCTAAGGATAATAGTGAACGTTTGATACAATTTTCTATCACACAAATTATTTTACGCTTGTTCTTTGGAGAATTTTTTGATTTCAGGTTACAATACAACCATGTCACACTCACAATCTGTGCCTCCATACGTCGATGGCGAGTTTGACCACCAGGGCGAAAACAACAACGTAGCACCTGGTGATGAAGTTCCAGTCGACGCTAATTCACAAATAGTGGTCGATTTGGATCAGACTACTGGCCCATCAAACAGTGTTCGTAGAGAATACCGTTCAACAACTCAAAACGACGAAGAGGACTAAGACCTGTCAAGGCAAACCCCGATTTCTTAAAAGGCTAAGGCCGTTAATAAAACTCGAGGAGGAGTAAGACCTGTTAAGGCAAACCCCGATTTCTTAAAAGGCTAAGGCCGAATCGAATCAACGAAACTCGAAGGGGAATAAGACTTATTGAGGCAAACCCCAGATTGTTTCGAGGCTAAGGCCCAAATCAATTGAAGAAATGGAAAGTCTGCTAAAGACATATCTCTAAATTAGCTAAGTCTAAACTGAGCCTGAAAAACAGAAAATTCGACAAGTTGAACCATCGGTTCTAGTACGGAGAATCAAAATAAGTCAGCAAGGAATGGAAGGAAGATCATTATATATATATGAATAAAGTATGTTACAGAAATGGGGACTTCATTACAAAAAAAAAGGGGGCGCTTTATTCAGAATTCTCGGAGTCTTCTTCTTCTTCTTCTGGGAAGGCCTGTTTTCTGGCTTCGGCTTCGATCTTTTTTGCATCATCGATCTTGATAGATAGATCGAAGCCCCGAGCTTGTAAATCTTCAAGAACAGAGAGGCAGGTTTGGCACTTGGTATATTTGACCAAAATCTTCGATTGTTCCTGAGCAGCCTCGGCATCGACCCTATATTGGGCTATTAACTCATCGGCCTCAGCCTTGGATGTAGCAACCTCCGATTTTTCCGATTGCAGCTCGTTGACCAAAATTTCACGATCCGAAGTGAGCGTCTCGACTTGGGATTGAAGCGTATCGGTGCTCTTAGTCAGAGCCCCGATTTTCTCTTTTGCCTCCGATAATTGGTTTTCCGAAGAAACCAGTTGAGCTTGGAGGGCCTCTTTTTCCGAAGTCAGCAGATCGGTCTTGATTCTCCACTCATTGTTTTCTACTTTAGCCTCACTCACCGCAGATCGAAATTGGTTTATTCGGTCAAGTTGTTGCCCCATCTAGTTGATCATGCCAGAATTTTCTTTACGCACAAAGTCAAGTTCGGCCTGAAGGGTCGACATCTCTCCTTCGAGCCGCTCACGACGTGCCTTTTCTTCCCTTCATCGAAGAAAAGCCTCATGATGAAGCACCAAGGCCTGAAAGTACAAGAGAAAATATGACAGTTAGTCAAAGTTTGAAAAGGCTTATCGGAAGTTTACCTTATTTGATGATTGTTGAGCCTCATTGAACAAGCATTCTGCATCCATCTCGTCCATTGCGGCCTGATCTTCTTCGGTCACCAAACACCGAAGATAACTAGCCACCCCCACAGGCACAGAAAGGGCCCTAGCATCTTTGGGGATGGCAAACTTTATTATTCGTTTTCGATCAGGGTCTGAACTCGGAGCAGGAAATCTATCAACCAACTTTGTACCGAAAGATGCCTTGCTTATTCCGGTGGAAGGACTCTTCCTCGACACTTCGAGCCCAAAAGTATCCGCCGATGGCACACGTCAAAGAAACCTTGAAAAGGTCCCTCCGGTATAGGGCCTTTGCTTGGGGAAGGTACCTTTGCGGCTCAGGCTTCGTTAAGAGTTGACTCCGAGAAAGAAGGGGAGTCCATTTTTTCTGGGGGGCCCGAGATTCCCTGCGTCGCCTCTCCCGCATCGGCGGAAGCCCCAGTTCTTGCCCCCATCTCGAGGTCCTCTACTCGATGAACATGAGTTTCATCGACTCTCAGCTCGGGGACTCTCCGATATGGTTCGCTGCCCGTAAGTTCGAGGCCTTCGCCTTCCTCGAACTCGTCGTCCAATCGATAAGCTATGTCCAAGATTTTTATTCTATGAGCTATACTTTTCTTCGGCTTCTTCCTCTCGGGCCCAGAAGAACTGGGGACTTCTTTCCTCTTTTTGTCCTTCTCCTGCTCTGAGGCAGGAGGATGACAGGGAATCGCTCTACCAGGGGACGCTGGCCTCAATTCGACGTCCTTCGATAGACCTGCAAATGAAGAACGAAGTAAGTTATAGGTCAACAGCATTATCGATAACATAAAGCGTAAAATATAAACATTATCGGTCTCACCATGATTTTTGGCCTCCCATTGGCCCTTCGATATCTCGCACCAGGCAAGCTCTGAATAGGTCCTTTGAGACACCACCTTCTCGACCCATTCTTTCAAGTGCTGAATCGCAGCTGGCATTCGAGAAACAGCTACACCACGCGAAATATGTTAATGAGATAACAAAGGAAAGATACCGGATGAATCGAAATAGGAAGATAGCACTTACGATTCATGTTCTACTTTTCAGGAAACGGCATGTCTCCGGTAGGAATCAGGTCCGATGTCTTTATTCGAACAAATCGGCTCATCCAGCCTCGATCCTTATCCTCGTCGATACTCGAAAAAGGGGCTTTACTAGCCCGGCTAGCGAGTTTATTAGTCCCCCTCGGAAGATTCGGGGACTTTATAATCTCAGGAGATGATTGAGGGTGAAGGGGTGCCCATTGATATTGCTCACAAAAAAGCGACTATTCTCCAAACGGAGGGGTGAATCTGACCTAGCGCCTTTTGCAATAGGTGACGATGATGGGGTCCAAAGGACCTAATGTGAAGGGATAAGTGTAAACACTCAAATAGCCCTCCACGTGGGTGGTAATCGCCTCTTCCGGTGAGGGAACCACCACGTCCTTACCAACCCAGTTGCATTCTTCCTTCACCCTATCGATGACTTTGCTCGTGATCGAACTAATGTATCTAGTGACCGGTTTGCCCTGGCCCGGTACAGAAGAAGCCTTCTCTACCTTAAAAT
The DNA here is from genome assembly GCA_002018475.1 of Nicotiana obtusifolia. Lineage (NCBI taxonomy): Eukaryota > Viridiplantae > Streptophyta > Magnoliopsida > Solanales > Solanaceae > Nicotiana > Nicotiana obtusifolia. The sequence continues at coordinate 8,079 of MCJB01011498.1, read as the reverse complement.
CGGAACTGGTTGAACATCCAACCGGTATAAACGCTTTTAGAGGGGGCTTGGTCGAAGTCTCCTCAACAACGGCAGGCTTAGTTTCTTCAGCGGGTTGAGAAGACGAGGGGGCTTGTTTCTGGGGAACAGATTTGGATGTTTTTGCCATTGGAAATAAAGAGTTAGAGAAGCTAGTAGATGCCAGGAGTAAAACAAGAACAAAGGAGAAGGACGCTTGTGAACAAACTCAGAGAACTTGAAGAATGCAATGCTCAAATAACGCAAACTTTGGAACTGAAGGAAGGGAGGGCTATTTATACCCTCTTAAAGGTGGCGGTTCGAGTCCCAAAATGAGGAAGCATTAATTAGCGTTTGCTGGCGTTACAGAGTTTTGTCTTCAGTTGGTCTATGAAAATACATTTTTGATACTTGCCACGTGCGTCATCATACTGCCGTCATTTATCAATATGACGTTTGCATCTTTTGATGTGACACCCCAAATTTCGTATCGCGCGCCATAAGTATGTCTCCATTTAACCTAATCGTAAAAGTGGCGGCTCATATTGTTTTTTTATCATTACTCTCCAAAAAACGAGGGGACTATCTGTATGGGGTTGAATTCGATCGCTTGCATAGGGAATATCGGTTTCGAATTCATATGACCGGCGTCGATTGGTGTCACTGCTTGATAGGCCGAGATCGAGACATCGAGAGGTGAAGGCTAAGACCGGATGCCATCGGGACGAAGCTCGAAGCCAAGGCGCCCGAGACGAGATCGTTGAGGTCGGTTAGGGTAAAACACCCTAGGGTAAAATTATCAGATTTGCATAACTAAAGGACCAGAAATCCCGTGATACGTAAATATCTCGGCAGGAATCACGGCAAAATCAGTAAAGATGTTGAAGCCATTAATTCTAGGGATATTTTGCCTTGTAGATAGGTTTTTTTACCTTGTATAAGACTCATTCCCCTTCCTATATAAAGGGGCAGCACAATTGTAAAAGACATCATACAACAAACGATTAGTATACAAAAAAAAAATTACAGTCTATTCTAGTTATTTTCTCGATCTATCTGCTTTATATTTTATCTTAGAGATTTCTGCCACAGTAAAGCTACTCTATATTGGTGGTTTGCTTTCTTGACTTACTTATTGAATTGTCTTTATTTTCATTCATTCTTTATTTGTATCAAACCAAATCACGTGTCCCTAAAACCACGTACAAATTTAATTGTTATCTGTAACCAAGGGTAAACATTGACCAATAGAGATTGACCGAGAAAAATCTTTAGTCTGGTAGAATATTGTTGATAAATATGTTTGTTGAAGATCTCTTTCATCAGACAGTTAGATGGAGCTGTTGTCGAGAACAGAGAACTTCTACCAACAAAATGGAGCAATTCTCTTTAGTGGGATTGGGATGAGTTGTTTGTCTACTAAAAATTTAATAATTCTACAATTTATTGTATCCATCGATCTATTTATATATTCTCTTTCGTCGAATAAAGGCGGTTGGAGGCTAGTTTTATAAAGTGACTACGATTGAGTTTTTGAATAAACTTCACTTTACCCTTTTAACTTTTATCCTTTCGCCTTTTGAGTGGGATCAATAACCATCCTTTACCTCTGATAATATGTATATGTTTATTACTTTAGTTCAATACCTTAACCGAAAGTTATTTTAGAATAGATAGGTAATCATTAAAATACAAAATTTGAAGGATATCTAACATGGAGAAATAGTTTTTCTTACTTTCTTATTCACAACGATAGTAAGGCATGAATGGGTATTAAAATTATCAGAGTGGGAATTACCAATTTATAACTATTCTTAATTTCTTTTTGTTTAGCGGTGATTTCGTTGCCCTTTTGGATCGACAAAAAATTTATACTATTTGCCAATCTTCTTAAGACGTGACTAGTTTGAAGAGTGATATTTGGCTTATAATATGTGTATTTATTTGCATGATACCTCGCATTTTACTCGAATTTTATGTATTTGTATGAGTAATCTAATAAGTTATGCTAATTTGTGGTATTTTATGAGTAATATTCACTCGGACGCAATGTGGAACAAAAGGGCATGATTTGAAGCAAATTTATGATGAAGGAAGAAAATTGCCCCAGGGCAGCGCACGCTAGCCTGGGGCACATAAACCAGAAGCAAAAATTTTTGGTTCTTCAGCCCAACGCAAGGCCAGTGCGTCACATTGCCCTAAATGCTGGGGCGGGGACTTTTCTTATTTCACTCGGGACAAGATTTTTTTGGCCCTACATGACCCCAACTCATATAAAAAGAAGTCTAAACCTATTTTGGAGGGGAGATGCCACTTTGAGAGGAAAATAGAAGCACGGAACACTCAGGAGTAAGGATTCTTAGTTTTTCTGTATTATTCTTAGTATTTTCAACAATTCAACACTTGTGAAATTGTTTATCATTATCATGAGTGCCTAAGACCCATTAGTTTTGGTGGATTGTGATTTAGCCATGAATATTGTTGTTTGACATTAACTTCTCCTTGATTATAATTCGTTATTGCATGGTTGTTTCTTCAATTCTGCGTCTAATTGCTTGATTGTCTAGCCAACAGTCAAGTTCTATCAACTATTTGAATTATGCTTGAGAAAACTATATTTAGATTAAAGAAGAATTGAAGAGGGCATGATCTAACTCTAAAGTGTGAGGGGAGGGGGGGGGG
>MCJB01011487.1:64247-110338 GCA_002018475.1 Nicotiana obtusifolia | reverse complement strand
TCCAAACACGCTGTCTAATTGTGATGTAATGAATCAAGAATTGGAATATAATGAAGAAGAGGCTTTTAATGAAATTAACCGAGAATTGGAACAATTCGAGAATAAGCCTAAGCCAAATCTAAATGACACCGAGCCGGTTAATTTGGGCAGTTCTGAAGAAGTCCGAGAAACTAAGATAAGCATTCACACAGATGAAAAAACTCGAGATGCACTAATTCAGCTCCTGTTTGAATTCAAAGACGTGTTTGCTTGGTCATATGATGACATGCCAGGGCTCAGTGTTGACATGGTGGTTCATAAATTGCCGACATACTCTAATTGTCCCCTTGTTCAGCAAAAGCAGAGAAAGTTCAAAACTGATATCAGTGACAAGATCAAAGAAGAGATCACAAAACAGCTAAAAGCAGGAGTAATCCGGGTAGTTCAGTATACCACGTGGCTAGCCAATGTAGTCCCAGTACCAAAGAAAGACGGGAAAACCCGAGTGTGTGTGGACTACAGAGATTTGAACAAAGTAAGTCCCAAGGACAACTTCCCTCTGCCAAACACCATATTCTGGTTGACAATTGTGCCAAACATGAAATACAGTCCTTTGTGGATTGTTACGCGGGATATCATCAGGTGTTGATGGACACAGAAGACGCTGAAAAGACAACATTCACCACACCTTGGGGCACATATTGTTATAGGGTCATGCCATTCGGACTGAAAAACACCGGAGCAACATACATGAGAGCTATGACTGCCATTTTTCACGACATGATGCATCAGGATATAGAAGTATATGTGGATGATGTGATTATCAAGTCCAAAACTAAGGACGATCATGTCCGAGATATGAGGAAATTCTTCGAGAGGCTGCGAAAATACGATTTGAAGCTGAATTCAGCCAAATGTGCATTTGGAGTCCCATCTGGCAAGCTCCTGGGTTTCATTGTCAGTCGAAGGGGCATTGAGATAGATCCAACCAAGATAAAATCTATTCGGGATCTACCCCCTCCCAAAACCAAGAAGGATGTCATGAGTCTTCTGGGGAGATTGAATTATATCAGCCGGTTCATTGCTCAACTGACTTCTACATGTGAGCCCATATTCCGATTATTAAAGAAAGATGCAGCCATCAAATGGACAGATGAATCCAAGAAGCTTTTGACAAAATCAAAGCATACCTGTCGAATCCACCAGTGTTAGTCCCGCCTGAACCAGGGAGAACTCTGTTCTTGTATCTGACAGTCCTGGAAAACTCTTTCGGTTGTGTCCTGGAAAGAAAGAACAGGCTATCTACTACCTGAGTAAGAAATTCACCAGTTATGAAGCCAAGTATACTCTGTTGGAAAGAACTTGTTGTGCTTTAACTTGGGTTGCTCAGAAGCTAAGGCATTACTTACAAGCACACACCACTTATCTCATAACCAGATTGGATCCGTTAAAATACATATTCTAGAAGCCGATGCCCACTGAGAGATTGGCAAAATGGCAGATCTTGCTCACAGAATTTGACATAATCTATGTCACTCGCACGGCAATGAAAGCCCAGGCGTTAGTAGACCATCTGGCTGAGAATCCTGTTGATGATGAATATCAACCTTTGAATACTTACTTCCCGGACGAGGAAGTAAATTCAATTGAGGCAATATCCGAGGATACCAGTATGTGGAAGATGTTCTTCGATGGAGCAGTGAACGCAAAAGGTGTTGGGATTGGCGCAATTCTGATCTCGCCTGATAGCCAACATTATCCGGCTACGGCCAGGCTTCGATTTTTCTGCACAAACAACACAGCTGAATATGAAGCTTGTATTATGGGTATGAATATGGCAATCACCCAGGACGTTGACCATTTGTTAATCATGGGAGACTCGGATTTGGTTATCCCAAGCCCAAGGAGAATGGGAAACCCGAGACATCAAGCTTATTCCTTATAAACAAAACGTGGAAGACCTGAGCAGACGATTTGAATCAATAGAGTTCAGGTATATCCCACGTGGTCACAATGAATTAGCTAATGCATTGGCTACCTTGGCGTCGATGCTGCCATACCCAGGCAATGCCCTCATCGATCCTCTGGAGATCCAGATCCGTGAAAGGCATGGTTATTGTAACACAGTTGAAGCAGAAACAAGTGTTCAACCATGGTATCACGACATTAAGAGGTTTCTGAAAACCAAAGAATACCCAGATCAAGCCAGTGGAGACCAAAAGAGAACCATCAGACGACAGGCAAGCGGTTTCTTTTTAAGTGGTGATATCCTATACAAAATAACCCCGGACCTCAATCTGTTAAGATGCGTCGATGTCGAGGAGGCTAGAAAATCATGCAAGAAGTGCATGCAGGAGTTTATGGACCCCACATGAACGGTTATGTTTTGGCCAAGAAAATTCTCCGAGCAGGTTATTACTGGATAACCATGGAGAAAGATTGTTTCAGCTTTGTGCGAAAATGCCATCAGTGTCAGGTGCACGGTGATTCGATTCATGCACCTCCCACGGAATTACATCCCATGTCGTCACCTTGGCCATTTGTTGCCTAGGGTATGGATGTCATTGGGCCGATCGAGCCAAAAGCCTTAAATGGACACAGATTCATATTGGTGGCCATCGATTACTTCACAAAATGGGTTGAAGCAATCACCCTCAAATCTGTGACCAAGAAAGCGGTGGTGGATTTCGTGCATTCCAATCTCATATGCCGTTTCGGCATCCCCGCAACCATCATCACAGATAATGCTGCAAATCTGAATAGTCATTTGATGAGTGAAATATGCGAACACTTCAAAATAATGCATAGAAACTCTACTCCCTATCGGCCCAAAGCCAATGGTGCCGTGGAAGCAGCAAACAAAAATATCAAGAAGATTCTAAGGAAGATGATTCAAAGTTCCAGGCAATGGCATGAAAAGTTGCCATTTGCATTACTGGGGTACCGCACCACTGTGCGTACATCAATTGGAGCAACTCCATATCTTTTGGTTTACGGCACTGAAGCCGTGATACCAGCGGAAGTAGAGATTCCTTCCCTGCGGATTATTGTCGAAGCAGAAATTGAAGATAGCGAGTGGGTCAAAACCCGCCTGGAACAGCTAATCTTGATTGATGAAAAGCGGATGGCCGCAGTCTGCCATGGGCAATTATATCAGCAAAGAATGGCTCGTGCTTATAACAAGAAAGTACGGCCCAGAAAGTTTGAAGTGGGGCAACTCGTTTTAAGACGAATTCTCCCCCATTATCAAGAAGCAAAAGGAAAGTTCGCTCCTAATTGGAAAGGCCCATATATCATTAGAAAGATATTGCCGAGAGGAGCACTGTACTTGGGAGACATTGAAGGAAATGATCCTGAAACAGCAGTGAATGCAGATGCAGTCAAAAGGTATTACGTGTAACTTTTCTGATTGGGATGACAAAGGCTTTCATTCTTGCTACCCCAAACACTCCTATCCTTTGCTAACCCTTTGAGCCGGTTATCCTTCTTTGATTACCCCCTTTGGAACTCGAAAGCATCATTGCAAAGTTTAGTTAAAAAAAAAAAGAAAAGAAAAAGAAAAGAAAAAGAAAAAGAAAAAGAAAAAAAATAAAAGGAAAGAAAAAGAAAAGAAAACAAAACAAAAACCCAAAACCAACGTAGCCTGAACTACGTCTGACTTGATTCCGAAAGGATACGTAGGCAGCCTCTCCCTGAGGTTCAGTCACACCAAAATAAAAATCCAAATTCCCCCAAAATTAAAACTAGGGCAGATATTATAACGGTTCGGCATTATTTCGCTTGAAATGTTCCAAAGTTGTAATTCAATCCAAATTGTCTTTGCCAAATCCTATTCAAGTCCTTCCGATCAATCGGGGAAAGTTTTCCAAAATCAGAAAATGCATTCAAAATGAAAGAAATAAAATGAGAGAGCCTTATTGGTGAAAACCCACACGGGCACCGTAAGGCGATGTGAGCAGAGAAACTGGAAATGAGAGAGTCTTGTTAGTGAAAACTCACAACGAGCACTACAAGGCGACGGTGAGAAGAGAAATGAGAGAGGTCAATTGGCAAAAACCCGCAAAGGGCGCCGTTGATCGAAAAGTAGGAATCCTCGCCACTATTGGTACCTGAAAGAGTCCTGGCAAAGTTCTCGGTTTCAGAATATGGATTGTGATGGGTTCATGAGAAAATTGGATAGTTGCACAGATCCGGCATCCAATCCAAGAAACATGTCATGCTTATGTGAAGTCTGCATGCACCCCAGGTAAGTCTTTCTCTCCTCCCCGAAAGGGACGCTTTTCTAAGTTCATTCTCTCGCTTTTCGTTTGCTTTCCTTTGAATCCCTTTCAGTCTAATTCTGCTTCCGAAATTAATACAAAGAAAAGGTGTCAAGACTGGTTTTAGCGGGTCCCGTTCAATAACAGCCAGATCCAAAAGAAGTACCAGCCTCGGCGAGTACATCAAGTCGACCCCGACTGGCCACGATGGTTGATGCTCTGAAACCCCAAAGTTGGAAAATATGAACAGAAATCCAAAAAAAACAAAGGCTCAGAGGCAAGAAAGGTGAAAGGACAAAGCCCCCATATGGGCAAGCAGTCACAATAAAGTTACGAAAATTGAGTCTCTCGGTTCAAGAAAGAAATCAACTTTCAGAAAAAACAAGCAAGAAGCGGAGATTCTCGCCAAAGTTGGGTCGGGATCGACCATCAAGGCCACAAAACCAATCACCATTTCAAACTAACAATTGTTTTGTTTTGAAAACAGGAAATTGGTATGACCCAAAGAAACCTCGCAAGAAGCAGATGCAATCAAAAGAAGTTGTGCAAAGGCCAAAAACAACTTTAAAGCATTACTCAGAAGGAAGTCTCCTCTAAACTCTTCTCTGCTTTATTTTTAGATTTCTTTGGCATAACCCAAAAATCCATTATTATTCTATTGTCCCCGGCATAACCCGCGGATCTCTTTGGCATAACCCAAAGTCCATGTCCTTCATCCCCGGCATAACCCGCGGATTGCTTTGGCATAACGCAAAGACCATGTCCTTCTTCCTCGGTATAACCCGCGGATCTCTTTGGCATAACCCAAAGACCTTTTCCTTCATCCCCGGCATAACCCGCGGATCTCTTTGGCGTAACCCAACGACCATGTCCTTCATCCTCGGCATAATCCGCGGATCTCTTTGGTATAACCCAACGACCATGTCCTTCATCCCCGGCATAACCCGCGGATCTCTTTGGCATAACCCAAAGACCTTTTACTTCATCCCCGGCATAAACCGCGGATCTCTTTGGCATAACCCAAAGACCATGTCCTTCATCCCCGGCATAACCCGCGGATCTCTTTGGCATAACCCAAAGACCTTTTCCTTCATCCCCGGCATAACCCGCGGATCTCTTTGGCATAACCCAAAGAACTTTTCCTATCATCCTCGGCATAACCCGCGGATCTCTTTGGCAAAACCCAAAGACCTTTCCCTTCGTCCCTGGTATAACCCGTGGATTCCCCGGCATAACCCGTGGACCTCTTTGGCATAACCCAAACACCTTTGTTTTCTTTCCTCCCCAGCATAACCCGTAGACTCCCCGGCATAACCCGAGGTCCTCTTTGGCATAATTCAAAGACCTTTATTTTCCTTTTATCCCCGGCATAACCCGTGAACTCCCTGGCATAACCCAAGGACCTTTTTCTTTCACCCTGGCATAACCAAGGAATTCTTTTTCTTTCTTTTCCCCCAGTAGAATCGAATGACAACACCTTCGGCATAACCCGAAGACCTTCCTTTTCCCGCATAACTCGGTCGGCTTTCCAGCATAACCTGGCATTCCGTTCTTTACCCTATTGTTTTCAATAGAGAAATAGTTTAGCTTTAATTATAAATAATTTTGCTCGTTTGATTTGGTTTGATGTCTGAGCAGGTTTTCCCTCGAGGCACAGGGTCCGAGATGACCCAGAGAATGAATCTCAATCCAGAATAAAGAAAAGAAAAGAACGAAAGGGAGCAAATTCAAATGCTGCAATGAACAAGGACGCGACGTATTCAAAATTTGATGGAAGTCATAAGCCTCGCATGTCTCGCCTTGATTCAAAAATTGAAGAAAGAACCAGCACCTACAGTTGATGAGCATCAAGATTCAGATCGAAGTCTGCTTCGAAAACCAGCTAAGACTCAAGATCAAGTTTCAAGAGATTTGTAGATAGGAATCTTGTAAATCATAGCTGATAGGCATAGCTAGTTTAGCTTTTTGTTTTCCATCTTGGTGTAATAAGGAGCATAACAAGCAGTAACAGCAGCAGCAACAGTGAAAATCACAGCTTCCTGGTAGTCCCAGCTACCAAAAACATCCAGAACTACAGTGACCTGATTTCTTTATAGCCAAGGATATGTAGGTAACCCTTGAAGCAAGGTTCAGTCAGACTCTTTCCAAACAATGCTTCTCATGGAGTTTCAGATAGGGAAAAATCCCGCAGAATTGCTCATATCTTTGCCCGAAAACCCTTCGTGTCTTCGAGCAAAGAGGGGCAGCTGTGAGCACGTGATTTTTGCCATGCCCGAAACACTCCTATAAATAAAAAGAGTTTTTAATTAATTGTTAGTTTTGTTTGGGAATTTATTAGAATTTGAAATTACTTATATTTCTTGTTGGTTTAATTTTTAAGTAATTAATTCATGAAAATATCAAAAAATATCATGCGTTGCATTTAAGATTTATTTTTACATTTTTAGGATTGAATTAGTGATTATTTGTTTCATAAAATTGGAAAATCACCAAAAATAGTTCGTCTTTACAATCTTTTTAATTTTTAATCTTTAATTCTTAGAATTAAGTAGTTATTATAATTTTTATATAATTAGTTATTTAGTTTAATTTTACATTTTAGGTAATTTAGGATTTTTATTTATTAAGGTCTTTAGTTTTAAAAATAAAAAGGGAAAATGAAAATAAATAATAAAATTGAAAACAAAATAACAAGAAGAAGAATTCGGAATGGACCAACTCTTAAAAACTAAACTGAGCCCAAATGAAATAAAAACCGGGCAGCCCAAACACCCATTATTCCCTTTCGATCTGAGCCGTTGATCTCAACAAGATCAACGGCTCGGAACTAACTCACACCCCCTATATATATATGTCCTAACAAACCCTACCCCCCCCTCCCCACTTTCGCCTCCTTTGTCCAAACAGTCCTCCCTAATCCGAAACCCTAACAGCAACCATGACTGCTTTCCCTCGCCGGAAATCACCCATAACCCTCACACAAACAATAATCGGTCTTCTTTTTACCCCAAAATTACACCCCACGACCTTAAAAGCATCCCGTTTTAAATCAAAAATCAAATCAAAATTAAAGCCCTTGAAAATTTGAAATTTTGAATCAAGGATTATGGAGCCGGTTTGAGTTTAAAATAGATTTTAACCATGTGTTCTTAACAAGAACACATGGTTAAAGTAAATTTTAACTCAAAATCAGGATCGTAAGAAGATTTTGTTCGAGGTAGTTACATGTTCCCTTTTTCTTTTTCACTGTTTTTTTTATCTCCGTTTGAATACGCTCTCCTTCTACCCCTTTTCTGTAATTTTTTGCGTCTGACTTTGTGTTAAGAGTCAAAATGTTTGGTTATTTGTTTCACTGCTTTTTGTTCGTCGTATGAGAATGAGTCAGTGAGACTGTGTGAAAGAAGTCATAAATGAAATTTTGAAAACTTTTTGAATCTGAGCCCAAAGGACTGGGTCCAAAATTAAACTAGGTCTATGGGTCTTGGGCCGGGTCGGTTCGACCCGTCAGGGATTTGAGAGCATAAAACGGGTCAAGGTCGGGTAGAAATAACTAGAAGTCTCTAGAAAGTCTTAACAGTACACAAATGAAACTCGAGGGGGGGGGGGAGCAAAGAGTATTATTCAAGAGTTTTAACAGATTTCTGTTAGAGGATAACGGTCACATGCAAAAGGGAATAAAATCAGTTAAGGGGAATAGATTGTGGGGGGAATTTAGTTAAAACAGAAAAGAAATAAAAGAAAATCAAAAAATAAAAATCCAAGGGGGGAATCTATTGGCCTATAAGAGTGAGGTCAGGAGCAGAGGAAAAAAAAGGAGGGAGACTTTTTACGGACTAAAAAAAAAACAGTGGGAGGGAGCGTGACATTTAAGAAAAATAGAGTTTTAATAGAAGAAAAGTTTCTGAGTACTTGGACTGAAAATCTGGGATTTAATTTTGAAGTGAAATCAATTGCTGGTTGCTGCTGAGCTCGCTGCTGTGTGGAAGAATTGTCTAGGTTTTTCATTTCATATAGGTATGTCCCGAAACATTCCTGTAGTTTCATTTAAAGTATGAATGCAATGAGTTGTTTGATATATGCTGATTCAATCCCTTTCATCCTTAAATGTCCTGTTTGTTCTGCTTAAATCGCCGGTTTCCAATTGATAACTACATTTGCTGTCATGGAATGGCGATTGTTGTTCGTTTTCTTTTGCTCGAGCACCTATTTCTGTTTGTTTGATTAGTTTGCTCCTTCATGAATGATAATCAATTATTTTTTTGTCACTGAATAACTGTTATCTCGCATATTCTCGGATCATTGAGGTCCTGTGTTGTAATGCCCAGTTTGTTCACTAGTGACTGAATGTTACCTCTGCCTGTATTGATGTCTGATTGGGATTTCTGTTTCAGAGTTTTTTTCTTAATTTTTAGTGGCCACTTGCAGTCGTTAGTTTTCTATTATCAACTTTACTGCTGTTCAGGACGAATAACGTCGAATCACTATTATGATAGAGTCCATATATCATATCTGTGCAGTTTCATATAATGTCCTCTATGTAACAGAACATTATGGTTATATATGATAGATGAAATTCAAACAACTGCAGTTATGTATGTCTCTTTGCTGCCCACTGTAGTTAACAGGACTTTTTGTTTAATATGATCGGCAATCTATTTCAAATGATGTTCTGTAATGATTACTATGAGATTCAAATAATGTTCTCTTTATAGTTTCATCAAGGCACTAGGACAGATGAACATGATAGTTAGTCAACACTTTGAATCAATTACAGTGAGAACCAATTCACGTTTCATATCTGCTGTCTTGATTGATCTTCCTTATAAAGGAATAAATAATGTTGAAATTGATGGAGTTCATGCTAGTGAGTACATACTAGATTCTGTGGCTTGGTTGGAAGCATGCTGTTTTTTGAGATTTGGAACATATTAATTGTGAAGTTCAAACATAAAATGCTGAAATTAGTATGGAATCCTAATTCCAGTTGTTTCTTTTCGATTACTAATACTGAAAATCAGCAGATATAGCTGTTGTAAAAATACTGTTGTTGACGTAAAAATTGGAATATAGTCGTTTTTATGAAGTTGATGGCTATGTTCGTAATTGTGGCCTGTTTTAAAATTTGCTGTTTTTTTTTTTCGAAAAGTGGTATTGTTAGTGTAAAAATCCAAGTTATAACTGTATTTGTGGGTTTAATAGCTATGATTGTGGCTAAGCTATGTTGACTGGTTTATAGCTGTTGTAGAAATGGATCCAGTAATGCAAAACTTTGGAATATAGTTCCTTTTGTGAAATCATTGACTATGTTTGCAATAGCTTTGATTAGCTTGTTTTAGAGTTGCTATTTTGTTTTTGAAAATTGCTGCTTGTGTAAAATCGAAACATAGCCATTATGAAGTCAACGACAGTACTTATAATGGGGCTTTTGCTAATTAATTTATTGACCTTAAAATTCAGCTAAACTCTATGTTTAATTAGACATCAATTAAGATCCCTGCTGTTGATTAGACATTTTTAACATAAATATTTTCAACAGAGGTGAGCCTTATAATTAACAAACGATCACCAAAGGCCCTCTTAATTAATCAAACGCGCAATTAGAGCAAATAAGCCTTAAAACATTTCAAGCATTAGTCGCTCATTTTTAGGTACGATTAATTACATTGTGACTATGGGTACGGTTCCCGTGGCACAGTGACAATGTCAATTTCAGGGGTGCCTTTTAGGTGACCCGATTTTAACAACTTTAAATAATAAAAGTTTTTAAACTAATTCGAAGAGCGCCATATCCAATGAATTTACAAACATATGGCCCTCATTAATTAAATAATTTGAAAAACCAAGGTGCGCTATTTAGCGAATTTCATGGCCCTCAAAAATCTAAAAACGCGTAATTTGCTTTAGGCGCGTTAGTCTAATAATTTAATTTCCTGAATTCGGGTGCGTATTTATGCGACCCAAATCCCAAATCCCAATGTTCAATTAAAAAGTGTTCCAAATTGCGGGTGCATTTATGTGACGTAATTTGTGACATATTTTGATTAACGTTGTAATTCTTCGATAATTTTTGAAAGCGGAAAAGCAAAAATAAGGTAAAATGACAATGAAGCGACCGTGCTAGAACCACGGAACCCGAGGGTGCCTAGCACCTTTCCTCGGGTTAACAGAATTCCTTACCTAGAATTTCTGGTTCGCAGACTTCATTAAGAAAGTCAAAACTTTTCCTCGATTTGGGATAAAACCGGTGACTTGGAATACCAATCTAAAATTGCCAAGTGGCGACTCTAAAAATAAATTAAATAATCTCATTTCGAATAATGTCACTTTAATTGGAAAATTTCTTTCATATGCTCCTCCCGGGGGTGTACGAAAAGAGGTGTGACACCAACATTTGAATTGATTCATTAAATGGTTAATCAACCAGTTACTTAGGCATACCGATCACCACAGAGTTATTCTTGTACAGGTGATTCTGTTTTTGTCGAGGCCTTCATGAGATGTTCTGGTTGTACAATAACCTGGATATTGACCAGATCAATTAATTAAGCATTTATTTATCCAAATCTATGTCGGGGTTATGAGGCTCCACTGCTTCTCCCCTAATGGCTTTAGGTCTTGTATCTTAGTTCTGAGTTTAACGTCGTCAGCTTGACTTATTAATTGCAAAATTCATCAGTCTATCAAAGTAACTGATGGATGTTGTTCAAAGCGTCCTCCAAAGTACAATTTTAGCCTGTGACCAACCTTAAACTTGTCTCCTCCATTTTTTTGCGGAATTTCAATTGATAGTATGGAGTAACACCAATAACATTGTAAGGACCTATCCACCTGGATTTTAATTTTTCTGGGAATAACCTGAGTCAGCTATTACAAAGAAGTACCTGATCTCCAATTTTGAAACTCTTTGGTCGAATCAATTTGTCATGCCATTTGTTTTTCTTTGAAAATTTTAGCATTTTCATAGGCTCCCAATTTCAGTTCTTCTAATTTATTAACCTGAATAACTCGTTTTTTACTAGCGGAGGTTAAAATCAATGTTCAGTGCTTTCAATGCCGAAAAAGCTTTGTGTTCTAGTTCTACGGGCAAATGACAAGCTTTTAAAAAGACTAATCTATACAGAGATGTTTCGATTGGCGTTTTGAAGGCCGTTCGGTACGTCCATAACGTGTCATCTAATTTTAAAGCCCAGTCTTTTCTTGAGATTCCAACCGTTTTTTCGAGAATTCTTTTTAACTCGCGGTTGGAAACCTCAACTTGTCCTTGAGTTTGAGCATGATATGGTATTCCTATTTTGTGAGTCACATTATATTTTGACAATAAAGCAGAAAATTGCCTATTGATAAAATGAGTTCCTTTGATCACTAATGATGACTCGCGGTGTACCAAATCTGGTAAAAATATTTTTTCTAAGAAAATTGCATACTATACGAGCATCATTCTTTCTTGTGGGGATGCCTTCTACCCATCTTGACACATAATTCACAGCCACAAGGATATATTCAAAAGAGTGAGAAGAAGGAAAAGGACCCATAAAAAATCTATTCCCCAAACATCAAATATTTCGCATACCTGTATTGATTGCAGTGGCATCTTATCTCTCTTGGTGATATTACCTGTTTTCTAACACCTGTCACATCGTGCTACGTATGCTTGGGCATCTTTAAAGAGTGTGGGCCAGAAGAATCCGGCTTCTAAAACCTTAAAAGTCGTTCGATTTGCTGCATAATGTCCTCCAATTGCTTCATCATGATAGTGATATAGAATTTTATTCCAGTACTGCACAGTCAAGATTGCGCCAAGTGTGCGGTCCGCATAGTGGTTATGCGACCGCAAAACATGTCGCAATTGTTTTTACTTTTTCTTTGAATTTTTCTGTTTTCTTGTATATATTGTATATATTGTATATATATATATATATATATATATATATTGCCTTATATATATGTATATATATATATATATATAGTTTATATGTATTAGATATATGTATATATATACATATATATATATATATATTGTATATATTATATATATATATATATTGTATATATTGTATATAATTGTCTTATATATATATATACCTTGTGAAAGAATAGGGATAGAAAACTAAGTTTAACACATTTTTTCTAATGAATATCATTAGGAAACAGTCTATTGTTAAAAACAGTAAAAAAGAAGAGTATGATATGCCACAACAATTAGATCTCCTTAATAAGTGGACGATCCCTAAAATTCAACCTAAGGTTATATACCAGTTAGGTACCTTTAAAAAATTAGGTTTAAAACAAGTAGTCAAAACTACAAAAGAGACTATCACAGTAGATAATGATCATGCTACTTTTAGATTATTATCTGAAAATGATTTAGCTCCTTATAGAGAATCTCATAGATTCTTATATATTGGTTTAATACAAGTTGCGTTCAAGCCACTTACATTAAGAGGCTTACCTGAAAGCTTTATTGCAGCTCTCAGAGATGGCAGAAACCAAAACTGGAAAAAATCCGTAATAGGGACAGTACAAATCAGTTTGGCTTATGGCCCTGTATATTTTTATACTTATCCTAATTTGCAGATTTCATTAAGCGATAATAATTCGCTAAATTCTTTAATATTGAGTATTAAACTCCATGGTTATGATTATCTGCCTGGTACTGAAGTTATATGCATTTGTTATAGAATTTATTATAAGCCTTTATATACTTTGAATCCTATGTGCAAAATGATGGATTTCAAAAATGAAACTATTTTGATAGAAACTAATTTTGGTAAATCTAAAGTTGTTACAAGAAGACCTATTAAGTGAGATGAGATAGATTTCTCCAAAGAATGGATCATTGAGGAAGCAATAGCTCCTCGAAATAATATTAATAGTGAAATCACAGAAGTTGAACAAGCTTCTGATGGAACTGTTAGGATCAAGTTCAATGAACCAGATCAAATTGATAATATCAGTTATTTATCTAGATTAACTAGATCCAATTCCTCATATATCTCTCCTATTGATTATAAGGTAGATTTTCCTTCAAGGGCATCTACCTCACAGATTAGAGAAAATGATAGACTTGATGTTATAAAAATTAGCACATATAATATTGCTAGTGCTATGCTAGATCCAACAGAATCGGAAATGGATTTTTCAAATGGTTTACATGGACAGTAACCATCAAATAGATTTTAGTCCAGGATTACCGGCAAGAAAATTAATTTCTGCAGAATTTAAAAAACCCAGATGGAAACTTTTTAGAAACTGATTTTTTGATAACTTCAATGAAAAATTAATAAAGTTTTTCCAAGATGATTTTTATAATGACATTAGTAGACATAACAAGATTATAGCTTTTGTGCCTTGGTTCATGTCTAAATATATTGATGATTATATTTCCATGCTAGAAAGAGATTATAAGCTCAGTAGTGGGGAAGTTACTAAATCTGTTTTCCCACCGCAAACATCTTTCCAAATGGGAGAAAAAGATAAGGTTATATATTATACTGCCTTTTTTTAATTGTTTGATGATAATACTGGTACTATTACTGGTAGAAATTTGAATACGATGTTAAACTCAGAATAATTATACAAATATCTATGTTAGTATTCTGGGTGAACAGGTAGCTTCTATCAGTGATAGATTGGACAAGCTTATACTAAGGAACAAAGCAAGGGACTCCGTGAAAGCAGGCCTAATCATAGGAACGACACCACAGTACGAGAAACAAAGCAAGAGACTCGAGGAAAGCAAGCTTAATCATAGGTACGAAAAGTTTCCCTACAAAATAAAGGGGGCTGGCTATTGCCAAGCTACACCAAGGGGCTGGCTCTTGCCAAGCTACACAAACAGTTAATTTGTTTATAGTCGCAAAAGTTTTCCTACAAAGGGGGCTGGCTTCAACCTTGCCAAGCTACACAACTCAGAAAACTTTTGTACTATAACCAACGTTAGCTGTTCATAACTCGGGAAACTTTCGCACTACAATAAGCTAACTTTCAAAGAGTACACTTACTCTATTTTTATACATGGACCGTACTACAACAAGCTAACTTTCAAAGAGTACATTTACTCTATTTTCATACATGGACCGACCTTTCCATCCATTCGAAAGGAAGAACAAGAGGGAAATTTAGAAAGAACTCATATGTAATATATCACAAGAGATTTACAAAGAGTGGACGAAAATTACAAGAAAATTCTAGGATGACTCTAAGGTTTTTTACAAGAGGATTTTCTGAACTTGTACAAGGGAATTTTCTGATCTTTTTCAAGGTAATTATCTGATGATCCTACAACTACTACAAGTCCTCCTTTATATAGGACTAGGAGGTTATTACAAGACAAACATTCTAGATAAAGCAAACCTATCTTACATGGCAAACCTATCTACAAGCGGGTCCCTCTCGGCATGTGAAGGACTTTAGGCAAAACCACTAAAAACACGTGAAAGAATGTGAACGAGGTGAAATATACATGGGGTGGCATGTGAAAGCATGTGACGCCATGTGAATGTACGGTGTTGCATGTGAAGAAGCGTGTGGAGGCATGTGGAGGCATGTGAAAGCATGTGAAAACCAGGTGAAATGGGGCCCGCATAACATGGAAAGATGTGGAAATTCGTCTTGGCATGGGTAGGATATGTTTTGAGAGTTTTTGGATGATTATGGTAGGAAAACAACGAGAAGTAGGGCCCGGCTAGTATGGAAAGATGTGGGAATTTGTATTGGCATGGGTAGGATATTTTTGAGGATTTTTTGGTAGGTAATGGAGGATTAAGGTGGGATTAGCAAGGATTAAGGAAATTATCCTTTATCGATCACTGAATTGTCTTCCAGGCATCTTTTCGAAGACCTTGTGGAGTAGCGCCTGGAACTTGACGGTTCGTCACTGCTATGTTCCTTTCCCTTTGGACTGAGAGATGTAATCCGCAACTTTAATCGGGATATGTCATCAGTGATCTTTTCTCGGATGACTTCATATGGTGTTTGATTTTCTTTTGCTGCTTCCCGGACTCTTTCCAAGTGAGGATGGGTACTGGTATAATTCCAGCTTGCCCATTCTTATGGCCATATCTCTTTTGGGATGCACCTGTTTTGCTGGAAAATGACTCTTTGTGCCTCGCTATACTCTTCCTCCATTGATAAAATGGACACGGGAAATTTCCACCAGAATGATGCCTCGGCTTGCGCCTGGACTTTTCCATTAATAATCTTTACTGGCCTAGGAAACATGAATAATTTTGCTGCGTAGGAATTTAGTCCAGTATCTTCTAGGCTTTAACCATAATAAAAATATACTAAGGGCTGGTGCAATGGTATCAAAATCCTTGAAGACGTTGCATTTGAATTCCATGAAAATATAATACTGATGGCATAGGTACCAGAAAAACCATAGTAATTCTTGTGGAAAATCCTTGGCTTGAGCTATGAATATATGGCCGAATGGATATTCTGGATTGACGCCAAAAGGTTTGAGAATGGATCCTCCATACTGCCGGAAAACTTGAAGCTCATAATAAGTTCTTCTTTCCATAATAATCGACGGATCAAAGGGATCCATGAGGTTGAACAACTCCGGTGGATGATCTGTTGGCTTTAATGGACTAGTTCTCGGTGTGTTTGAAAACATAAAGATGTGGCTGTTTGGCTTCAGTTTTGCTGGAGAAAATCTTTTTGAGAATTATTCAGGTCGCGATAGAAAATCTACGAGGATATTATCCTTTCCTTTCAAGTGCTTGACTTGAAACTTGTATGGAGAGAACCATTGAGCCCATCTGAGAATCTGAGGATTAGGGATAATTTTTGAATTTATCCGAATCATTTTTGGGAAGGGCTTCATATCCATTTCTATAAGAAATTCTGTATGGATAAGGAAGAAATTGAATTTCTTGATTCCATTCTTTACTGGAAGAATTTCTTTGAAGGTGGAATGATAATGTTGCTCGGCATCTTTAAACTTTCCACTGGCGTATCCACATATTTTCCGCTGGCCATCTTTTTCTTCAAATAGAACAGCACTCCAATATTCATGGCTGGCATCTGTTTGCAGTATCTTTTTTCCATCCGAAGGGATGTAGAGGGACTTGACATTTTTACATATCTCCTTTATTTTTTTGACTGCTTCATCCTGTTTCTCTCCCCATGTTGGTGCATTTTTCTTGAGCATCTCTGTGAGTGGTGAAATGTATGTACAGATATTTGGGATGAAATCTCTTACATAATTTATTACACCCAAGAACTGTTGGATCTGCTTTGTTGTGAGGCTGGTATCCGGAAACTTAAGTTATTCCTGACATATATGCGGTCCTGGACTATATTCACCTCGGGCAAAATGCATTCCGAGAAAATCAATCTCCTTTTGAGCAAGAACCATCTTTTTTGCTGAGAGCATGATCCCTTACTTTGTTACCAATGCCTCAAATTGACGAAGCAAGTTGACATGTTCGTCCAATGTCTCACTAAATAACAGGATATCATCAATGTAGACTAAGGAGGTATGGAGGATGGGTTGGAAGATTTTTATCCTGGCTTTTTGGAACAAGGAGGGTGCAGTTTTCAAACCAAAGGGCATGAGTTTCCACTGGAAGTGATGATCTGGGACGCAAAATCCCGTTTTGGGTCGTTCTTCAGGGTGGATCCCCAATTGCCAAAATTCAGATTTTAAATCAAACTTGGAAAAATATTTGGCCTTGGCTAAGTGGGAGAAAAGAGTGAGTTTATTGGGTATAGGAAATTTATCATCTTGGAGGAAATGGTTTAGTGGTTGGTAATTAATAACTAACCTGAGTTTTCCTATTGTTTGCTCCGCTCTTTTGTTGACATAAAATGCTTCACATGCCCATTGTGAATCCGACGGCTCTATCAGATCAAATTCCAAAAGTTCTTCGCGTTCTTTCTTTGCAAGTTGAAGATGATCTGGATTCATTCCTGAGCGACTGGCTTTTGTCGGATTGATGTTTTCATTTTTCTTGAAAGGGAGCTTGATAAAAAACTCTTGGTTTTTCCATAATGGGCTCTTCCCTTTCTTCATGAAATCCTTGTGGGATTCAGCACATGAATGTTCAATGAGATTTTGCTCAATCTCTTTGATTTGTTCGTCTTCAGTGATCTGGAATTGCCTTGGAATTTCATAATAAGGTCTGAACTGTTTTGTAAAAGCTATCCCGTTGGCCTTGATCTGGAGTTGATCTCTAAGCTGCCTGTAAATGTCGAATCCAATTATAAGATTTTTTCCTGGCACATCAGATCCTAGCAGCTTGGTTCTGTACTTCAACATTGGGAAGAACTCAATCGTGACCGGGTGCTTTGTAATGACAGTTGTGGTTAAGATCGCATTTGATGCAGTGTTGAAATCTTCGAAATGCGGCACCCATTGATCTTCAGGGAGAACAACAGGATTTATGAGTGAGGATGCAGCTCCGGTGTCGATGAAAGCAATAACTCGAGCTGGTTTATTCCATTTGGATGTGTAGACCTTGAGTTCTACTTGAGGAACAACTGTTAGAGCATTGATCTCTTCTCGGGCTTCGATTACTGGTATTGAAATCTGGTACTGATCATTGCCTTGATCTTCATAGATATCGAGAGAGAATATAGTTTCTTCATTGGGTTCGTCGTCCACAGAGAATATAGATTCAAGGTCCCCCTCTTTTGCAAGATGTATACCAGTGTAATCTTCAATCTATTCAAGGAGTTTGACAGATCTTCTTGATTGGGGACAATTTTTTGCAAAATGTCCAATCTTGTGACAAATAAAGCATCTGTCCTTCCTGTGAAAATTTCCTGGCCTTCTGCGCCTGAAATATTTTGTGCGCTTCTTGGATCTTGAACGTCCATCTGGAATTCTTGGCCATCTGAATCTCCTGAATTCTTTCCGTCGTCTAGACGTGCTGCAGGAACATCCTGATCCGGTGATTAGATCAGTTTTGCGGCATGCTTTGTCAAGTGCTAGATTGTGCTGGATAATTTGCTTTAAGACTGAGTGCTTCGTACAAATGTCATCCAATGCGACGAAAATAGCCTGCCTGATGTAACCAATTTGTGGGATGGTTATGGACTGGAACTTTTCTTCAATGATGGTCATGGCTCGGCTAGCCAACAGCTTTGGAAGAGAAGAGACAAAGGCTTGCTTCAGATTGATGTCTCCGCCGATTTCAAAGTAAATCTTGGCCATTTTTTGAAAGTGTCTGTCAATGTCATTTCTGTCGAATGACACACACTTCATCTCGAAGAGTTGTCTTCGCATTTTCTCCTGTCGTTGGCCAGTATCTCCGCAGAAAACTTCATGTAGGACCCGGATGTTGAAGGCAAAATCTTGGGAAGTAAGAAAAATATTCTTGTCGTGAATCCCAAGGGAGTTCCACCAATCTCTGAGGATTCCTGAGAAACGTGAAGTGAGTTCTGACAAGGTGACATACTTTTCTCGTTCTGCCATGTTTTTGGTCACCATCCAAGTATAGAAGTCTTGGATTATCTGAGGCCATTTTGAAACCTTGACGTCGTCCAAGGTGAAAGTATGGAAGCCGGTTCCAACTGGCTTGGACGCCATGGGTTCATATCTTCTTTCTGGGATTGGCTCATCTGTCATGCCTTCTTGTTCGTCATCTATCTCCGATACTTCTGGCTCTCTTGGCTGATTTACAAATATAGGGGGATTATCATCTTCGGAAGAGTCCGTCGCGGATTCATCGCTTGATTGAGAGCTATCTTCCGTGGATTCCTCTTATGATGAATTTAGAGATTCGGAACATGGAGTCTCTTCTTCTGATATGCGTCTTGGCTGAGAGACATAGAGGTCTGGAGCCTTCTAGTCAGAAATCATAAGATTTTCTGGGTTGGACCCTTTTGAACTTCCTGCATGGTCTCCTCTTTTCTTGGCTTGTTTTTGTGCTGCAAGGGCATCTTTCCTTTCCCAAACCAATTTTGCAATATCAAACTCCTGTTCTCCTTTTACAGGTTGGGTGAAAGAGAATGGATTTTGAGAGGCAGATGAGAAAGTAGAAAGGTGTTGTCTAATTTAGGTGGGGAATATGGTTGTGGAGACATCGGGAAAAAGGTAGGTTTTGAGGTGGCAACTGGGGTTATTTGTGGATTAGAGTGATCATTTCTTAAGAGCTGAATCTGTTCTTTGAGGGAAATCGTCTCTTTTTGTTGTTGTTGGAAAAATTGAAAAAGTGAAGTTCCTGGCGGACAAATCTCATATTGCAAATTTGCTAACCTCAGTTCCAACGCTTTGATCATTCCTTCATGGCGAGACGATGTTTGCTCCATCTTTTTCTCAATTGTTTCCACCTTGCTCATCATTTTGTTTTGCGTGTGCGCCACGTTCTTTATGGTGTTGCCAATGTTGGTCAGGACCTTGTTTTGGCAGATGGAGTTTTCGGATTGCCAGTTTATACTTGCCTCGATCTCACTTGTTGGAGGTTTTTCTCCAGTAGGCAATACTACGTTTTTCTTGGGAATTTTTGGAGCATGGCTAATTCCTTCCTTTTCAAAAGGTTGTAGTGAAGGAAAGACGTGGGTATGACTGGAGCTTGAAGAACTCAGCATGAACATCTGTGGGGGATTTTTGATTTTCGGAGTTTGTGAAGTTTTAGGTTCAGGTGGCTTTTTGGATTGTAAGGTCTGAATTGGTGGTGGATCGGGTTTAGGTGTAGGTTCGCTATCTTCCCAACTTGGAGTGAATTTTTCTGGTAATTTTGGCCATTCCTAGGGTTGATAACTAACAAGAAATTCATATTTCCCTGGGCGGCTTAATGAGCCAATTGAAGGGTCTTTATTTTCATATCTGGCTCGGAATTGTTTTTTAGTAGTTTTTCCCTTTTTCTTGGATTTTGGTTTGGTTTTGTTCAGGCTTAACTTTTCTGCATAGTATTCTCCATTTGGATCGTCTAAATAGTCTTGACAGTTGCAATCAAGATCCCAAGGGCAGTGTCCCGTAAAGGGGCATTTGAACCACCAATTTTTTGATCCATTTTTGTCGAAAGTTCGACACCAATCATGTTCTTCCATGATGCTTTGTATGTTCCAAAAGAGTTCTGTATCAGGTTCAGGGTATGTATCTGTTGTATCTTTGGGTTGGATCATTTGGCAAGAAAAGATGGTTTTATTGGGTTTTTTGAGGTGGGAATGGTCGAAGCTTATGCAAACAGTATTGTCATTTCTTTTGGTAAAGGTTGGTTCACCAGATTGTAAGGATTCCTCTGATTCTCTTAACTTTTCATAATTTGTGATCCAGGAATCAGGAAGAATTTCCACATCTTTCCATGCTATGCGGGTCCCATTTCACCTTGTTTTCACATGCTTTCACATGCCTCCACATGCTTCTTCACATGCAACACAATACAGCCACATGCCGTCACATGCTTTCGCATGCTACACCATGTATATTTCACCCCGTTCACATGCTTTCAAGGGTTTTTTGTGGTTTTGCCTAAAGTCCTTCACATGGCAGGAGGGACCCGATTGTTGATAAGTTTGCCATGTAAAATAGGTTTGCTTTATCTAGATTGTTTGTCTTGTAATAACCTCCTAGTCCTATATAAAGGAGGCCATGTAGTAGTTGTGGAACCATCAGATAATTACCTTGAAAAAGATCAGAAAATTCCCTTGTACAAGTTCAGAAAATCCTCTTGTAAAAAACCTTAGAGTCATCCTAGAATTTTCTTGTAATTTTCGTCCACTCTTTGTAAATCTCTTGTGATATATTACATATGAGTTCTCTCTAAATTTCCCTCTTCTTCTTCCTTTCGAATGGATGGAAAGGTCGGTCCATGTATGAAAATAGAGTAAGTGTACTCTTTGAAAGTTAGCTTGTTGTAGTACGGTCCATGTATGAAAATAGAGATTGTGTACTCTTTGAAAGTTAGCTTATTGTAGTGCGAAAGTTTCCCGAGTTATGAACAGCTAACGTTGGTTATAGTACAAAAGTTTTCTGAGTTGTGTAGCTTGGCAAGGTTGAAGCCAACCCCCTTTGTAGGAAAACTTTTGCGACTATAAACAAATTAACTATTTGTGTAGCTTGGCAAGAGCCAGCCCCTTGGTGTAGCTTGGCAAGAGCCAGCCCCCTTTTTTGTAGGGAAACTTTCGTACCTATAATTACACTTGCTTTCCTCGGGTCTCTTGCTTTGTTCTTTATATTGTGGTGTCGTTCCTATGATTAGGCTTTCTTTCACGGAGTCCCTTGTTTTTTTCTTTATACTGTGGTATCAGAGCTAGCCCATCCTTTCGGAGGGAGGAACAGTTTACTAAATATGTCTGAGTCGTTTACATCTTCGTCTTCCTTAGCTAAAATAAATATGTCACCTACTCTGTACAAAACCCTGTCCAAAAAATATGATTACCTTTACGAAGTAGATATATTACCAGACGAACAAAAAGTGTCTTCCACTGAACTACCTCTTATAAATCCTTACTCAGCCTTCGCCAAAAAATCCTTTGCACCATGGACCCAAATACGTTCCATTGTCCAACATAGACCAAAAGGAGTCAAAGAATATGTTCCTGCGTCAAAACTTGACCAGCATCCTATCCTCGCCACCAGAGAAGAACAATTTATCACCCTTTAAATCCCAGACGATTTTCCCAGGCAATGGAGAGAGCATGGGTTTACCCATATCCATTTTGGTGCTATCCGAATTGCTCTAACCTATCACGGAAGAAAAGGTCAGCCGGTGGTAGCTCGACTTTCTCTTCTCGATACCCGATATTTGGAGTACCAACATGCAAACTTGGGTACTGCCGAAGTCACCTTGAATGCCAGGACTATTTTCATAACAATCTTTCCAAACTTCAACATGTCTCTCTATGATCCCTACTTAACCGAAGCTCTTAAAATCCAAGTCTAAATCCAAGGAGCCCCTCAAGCCAAAGATTCCATACAAGCTACTCTTCACCACCAAATGGCATGGCGAGTCCAGAATCACGCCATGGATCTCTGTCTTCCAGGTGGAGAAAATGCTCTTCTCCTAAACATTGATGCCACTAAAGGAAATACCATGTGCACCCAAATACCCAGACAAATTTCAAGAGATGAACTTGTCAAAATTCTTCCTGATTCCTGGATCACAAATTATGAAAATTTAAGAGAATCAAAGGAATTCCTACAATCTGGTGAACCAACCTTTACCAAAAGAAATGACAAAACTGTTTGCATAAGCTTCGACCATTCCCACCTCAAAAAACCCAATAAAACCATCTTTTCTTGCCAAATAATCCAACCCAAAGATACAACAGATACATACCCTGAACCTGATACAGAACTCTTTTGGAACATACAAAGCATCATGGAAGAACACGACTGGTGCCGAAGTTTCGACAAAAATGTAACACATACTTGTTGGTTCAAATGCCCCTTTACGGGACAATGCCCTTGGGATCTTGATTGCGACTGTCAAGACTATTTGGAAGATCCAAATGGAGAACATGATGAACACCACCAGCGACATGGAGAAAGGTTCGGCATCAACATAACCAAACCAAAATCCAAAAAAAAGGGGAAAAGCATCGAAAAGCAATTTCGAGCCAGATATGAAAATAAAGACCCTTCAATTGGCTCATTAAGCCGTCCAGGTAAATATGAATTTCTTGTCAGTTACAAACCCCAGGAATGGCCAAAATTACCAGAAAAATTCTCTCCAAGTTGGGAGGATAATGAACCTACACCCAAACCCGATTCACCACCAATTCAGATCTCACAACCTAAAAAGCCACCTGAACCTTCAACTTCACAAATTCCGAAAATCAAAAATCCCCATAAGGCTTGAGAATGGATCAAAGGGATCCATAAGCTATGAGCTATGAATATATGGCAGAACGGATATTCTGGATTGACACCATAAGGCTTGAGAATGGATCGTCCATATTGCCGGAAAACTTGAAGCTCATAATAAGTTCTTCATTCCATAATAATCGACGGATCAAAGGGATCCATGAGATTGAACAGTTTCGGTGGATGATCTATTGGCTTTAACGACCTAGTTCCCGGTGTATTTGAAAACATAAAGATGTGGCTCTTTGGCTTCAGTTTTGCTGGGGAAAATCTTTTTGAAAATTCTTCCGGTCGCGATAGAAAATCTGCGAGAATATTATCCTTTCCTTTCAGGTGCTAGACTTGAAACTTGTATGGAGAGAACCATTGAGCCCATCTGAGAATCTGAGGATTAGGGATAATTTTTGAATTTATCCGAATCATTTTTGGGAAGGCCTTCATATCCATTTCTATAAGAAATTCTGTATGGATAAGGAAGAAATTGAATTTCTTGATTCCATTCTTTACTGGAAGAATTTCTTTGAAGGTGGAATGATAATGTTGCTCAGCATCTTTAAACTTTCCACTGGCGTATCCACATATTTTCCGCTGGCCATCTTTTTCTTCAAATAGAACAGCACTCCAATATTCATGGCTGGCATCTGTTTGCAGTATCTTTTTTCCATCCGAAGGGATGTAGAGGGACTTGACATTTTTACATATCTCCTTTATTTTTTTGACTGCTTCATCCTGTTTCTCTCCCCATGTTGGTGCATTTTTCTTGAGCATCTCTGTGAGTGGTGAAATGTATGTACAGATATTTGGGATGAAATCTCTTACATAATTTATTACACCCAAGAACTGTTGGATCTGCTTTGTTGTGAGGCTGGTATCCGGAAACTTAAGTTATTCCTGACATATATGCGATCCTGGACTGTATTCACCTCGGGCAAAATGCATTCCGAGAAAATCAATCTCCTTTTGAGCAAGAACCATCTTTTTTGCTGAGAGCATGATCCCGTACTTTGTTACCAATGCCTCAAATTGACGAAGCAAGTTGACATGGTCGTCCAATGTCTCACTAACTAACAGGATATCATCAATGTAGACTAAGGAGGTATGAGGATGGGTTGGAAGATTTTTATCATGGCTTTTTGGAACAAGGAGGGTGCAGTTTTCAAACCAAAGGGCATGACTTTCCACTGGAAGTGATGATCTGGGATGCAAAATCCCGTTTTGGGTCGTTCTTCAGGGTGGATCCCCAATTGCCAAAATCCAGATTTTAAATCAAACTTGAAAAAATATTTGGCCTTGTCTAAGTGGGAGAAAACAGTGAGTTTATTGGGTATAGGAAATTTATCATCTTGGAGGAAATGGTTTAGTGGTTGGTAATTAATAACTAACCTGAGTTTTCCTATTGTTTGCTCCGCTCTTTTGTTGACATAAAATGCTTCACATGCCCATTGTGAATCCGACGGCTCTCAGATCAAATTCCAAAAGTTCTTCGCATTCTTTCTTTGCAAGTTGAAGATGATCTGGATTCATTCCTGAGTGACTGGCTTTTGTCAGATTGATGTTTTCATTTTTCTTGAAAGGGAGCTTGATAAAAAACTCTTGGTTTTTCCATAATGGGCTTTTCCCTTTCTTCATGAAATCCTTGTGGGATTCAGCACATGAATGTTCAATGAGATTTTGCTCAATCTCTTTGATTTGTTCGTCTTCAGTGATCTGGAATTGCCTTGGAATTTCAGAATAAGGTCTGAACTGTTTTGTAAAAGCTATCCCGTTGGCCTTGATCTGGAGTTGATCTCTAAGCTGCCTGTAAATGTCGAATCCAATTATAAGATTTTTTCCTGGCACATCAGATCCTAGCAGCTTGGTTCTGTATTTCAATGCTGGGAAGAACTCAATCGTGACCGGGTGCTTTGTAATGACAGTTGTGGTTAATATTGCATTTGATGCAGTGTTCAAATCTTTAAAATGCAGTACCCATTGATCTTCAGGGAGAACAGCAGGATTTATGAGTGAGGATGCAGCTCCGGTGTCGATGAAAGCAATAACTCGAGCTGGTTTATTCCATTTGGATGTGTAGACCTTGAGTTCTACTTGAGGAACAACTGTGGGAGTATTGATCTCTTCTCGGGGTTCGATTACTGGTTTTGAAATTTGGTACTGATCATTGCCTTGATCTTCATAGATATCGAGAGAGAATATAGTTTCTTCATTGGTTCGTCGTCCACAGAGAATATAGATTCAAGGTCCTCCTCTTTTGCAAGATGTATACCAGTGTAATCTTCAATCTCCTCAAGGAGTTTGAAAGATCTTCTTGATTGGGGATAATTTTTTGCAAAATGTCCAATCTTGTGACAAATAAAGCATCTGTCCTTCCTGTGAAAATTTCCTGGCCTTCTGCGCCTGAAATATTTTGTGCGCTTCTTGGATCTTGAACGTCCATCTGGAATTCTTGGCCATCTGAATCTCCTGAATTCTTTCCGTCGTCTAGACGTGCTGCAGGAACATCCTGATCCGGTGATTAGATCAGTTTTGCGGCATGCTTTGTCAAGCGCTGGATTGTGCCGGATAATTTGCTTTAAGTCTGAGCGCTTTCGTACAAATGTCATCCAATGCGACAAAAATAGCCTGCTTGATGTAACCAATTTGTGGGATGGTTATGTACTGGAACTTTTCTTCAATGATGGTCATGGCTCGGCTTGCCAATAGCTTTGGAAGAGAAGAGACAAAGGCTTGCTTCAGATTGATGTCTCCGCCGATTTCAAAGTATATCTTGGCTATTTTTTGAAAGTGTCTGTCAATATCATTTCTGTCGAATGACACACACTTCATTTCGAAGAGTTGTCTTCGCATTTTCTCCTGTCTTTGGCCAGTATCTCCGCAGAACGCTGACATTTTGGAAGTTTAAGAATTTTCTTAAGTTTGATTTGAAGTGAATTTTGGTGTTATCGATGTCCGCTTGGGGTTTTGAGCCTTAGAATAGGTTCGTATTGTGAATTGTGACTTGTGCGTAAAGTTTGATGTCATTCCGGGATGTTTAAGTATGAACCAAACTTGTTCGTCGAAGTTCGAATGTTTGAAAGTTTAGAATTTTTCCTAAGTTTGACCATGGTTTGACTTTAAGGCTATCGGGTTCGTATTTTGCGTTTGGGACTTAGAATAGGTCTGTTTGTTCATTTGAACTTGCCTGCAAAATTTGGTGTCATTTGGAGTTGATTTGAAGTGGTTCGGACGATTGGTTGCAATTCTAGAAGTTCTTGAAGTTCATTGTGATTTTCATGCGTTTTGGCGTCCGATTCATGATTCTAGATGTTAATTCGGCATTTTAATCGTGCGTATATATTTTTAGACTTGTGTTGATGTTTGGTTTGGAGCCCCGAGGGCTCGGATGAGTTTCGGACATGTTCCGAAAAGGTTTTGAACAAAAATTTGACTGCTGATGTTGCTGGTGCTCAAGTATCGCAATTGCGATATTTTTCTTCGCATTTGCGAAGTCTGCCAATTTTGCCTTGGTTTGCAATTGCGAACATTTCTTCGCATTTGCGATGTCTGCCAATTTTGCCTTGGTTCGCAATTGCGAACATTTCTTCGCATTTGCGAAGTCTGCCAATTTTGCCTTGGTTCGCAATTTCGAACTTCTTCGCATTTGCAAGGGTTCGCATCTGTGTCGCAAATGCGACATCTGAGGCTGTTATTAAGACTTTATTTCGGGGCCTATTCCTCTTACATTTTCATTTGGTTAGGCGATTTTTGGAGCTCTTGGAGACAAGATTTTCATCATCTATTGCAAGGTATGTAATTCTCACATATTGTAAGTTAATTACATGGATTCTATAAGGATTTAACATGGAAATTATGGAAAATTGTGGAATTTTTGGAAGAAAACCTAGAAATGGTATATTTGGATTTTGACCACGAAATTTGACATGAAATTAGGAAAAATTATATATTTGAGTTTGTGGTGCTATGGGTAGTGTTTATCTTCAAAAAATTTCGGAATCCGGGCATGAAGGCCCGAGGGTTGACTTCGTTTACTTTTCGAGCGGAGTTGAAAATTATTATAAATTGTGAAATTGTAAGCATTGGAGGAATTTTGATTAATATTGCACATTGTTTGACTAGTTTCGGATCAATGGGTTTTTCGGTTTGAGGTGTTAAAGAAGCATTGGAGCTGGTTATGGAACTTTGGAGCGAGGTAAGTCTCCTGTCTAACTTTGTGAGGGAAAAATTACCCCGTAGGTGATATTCTTGTTATATGCTACATGTTGTGGGAGCTGCGCACGTATGAGATGACGAGTGTCCGTGCGCATGCTAGAATTCCTGAGTATGTCCAAGTAGACTAGGATTCACACCATGCTTTTGTTGTATCGGTTGAGTTATTATTGCCTGCTTAGTTACTTGATTTCGCGTTACGACCTGAGACTAGGATAGTATAGAGTGATAGAAACTCTATTGTAGAGGTTTGGTGAGCTACTTGATTAGCCGCGGAATAATTGTGCTTCCCATACGAATTTCTCCCGCATTGTGAGTTTTCATCGAAAAGCTTCCGTAAATTTCATACTCACACATATATTTTTGAGTGGGGTCAAGGACCCGTTAAAATATCATATTCTTATGGGATTGGGCCGTTCGCCTCTGCAGTAGCATATTCTTATGGGATCGGGCCCTTCGCCTCGGCAGTATCATATTCTAATGGGATCGGGCCCTTCGCCTCGGCATTTCTATAAAATACTCTTATGGGATCGGGCCGTTCCCCTCGGCAACTTCATGCAACACTCTTATGGTATCGGGCCGTTAGCCTCGGCAGATTCGTGCGTAATATTTGAGAAGAAGCCAGTGTATCCATAAGTTTTCCTGATTTAAGTTTCCCTCTGAAAAGCTTCTAACGGTTGATTAGACGCATGTCTCTCGGCATTTAATGCCCCGAACACGCATCATCCCACAATTCAGCATAACTTTTGTCGATAATCATGGCCACGAATTTAGCCGCCTAAACCTTTACTTATACGCATCAACCTCCTTCATTCATATTCCATAATTCACCAAACTTTCTCAAACTCTCTTCATTCAATTGGTATTCTGTTCTTCAACTTTTCTTTAACTCTCTTCGAACGAGAAAAGCTTTTCCTTCTTCCATAACATACAATGGTTTCTTCTTCAAAAAATACCAGTTCCTCAAAGAATAAAAACAAAGCCGAAGACGCCGCTCCTCCATCAGTGAGCACCATCATACCTTGAAGTCTTGTCACAATAAAAGACTTCGAAGAGAAATTTCCTTCTGTTACCCTCGGACATGGGCCGTTAGCAAATATCCTTCTTCCAGCCGACCTTCCAGCATTCCTGCTATGAAGGAATATTGTCGTTGCAAGGATTTAAACATTATCGCTCCTGACCTGGTGGAGCGGGTAACCTTACCCAAGAAGGGTTTAACGTACTTCTATACGTATCCCTTCATTTTGGGGAAATTTTCTGTGAGTGGAGAGCTTGAATTCGTCGTTAAGGAGTTTTGCCTCCGCTACCAAGTGTCTTTGGCACAGGTGAGTCCCTCCGTGTGGAGGACGATTGCTTGCCTTTGGCGCTTGTGCCAGAAAATATGGGAGGATCTATCTTTAGCTCATGTGATGAACCTTTATTCCCCCAAGATCTTCTGTGGGGTGATGATCAACATCAGCAAGCGAGGCCACCATGCATATTTATCCAGCATGAATGATGATAACGATCGTGGGTGGATGGAACAGTTTGTTTCCATTGCCACTAGTGACATCATCCCGGCCTCGGCGCCTTCCTTCCCGAAATTGTGGAATCGCACTCGTAAGTATACAATTTGCTTCTATTCTATATAAAGAACCTTTTCTCATCATTATTAACTTTTCTTCCTTTACTTCCTCAGCGACTCGGTGAGTTCCCCCTAGGGTTGAGGGCTTGGACCAATGGGTTCAGAAAATTTTGGACGTTACTACGCCTAAAACCCGCTCGTGGAAGTAGATGTCCCTGAAATATAGGTGGAAGGCCAAAAATCATAGTAAATTTAACTCATCATGTCCTTACCTTTTCATATGAGAAAGTTATCTGATTCTTCTCACTTCTGTTGAATATAGGTCTACCCCAGGGCTCAATTGTCATCTCCGAGGAGGACATTTTGGCTGATCCTACTAATGCAGCGAGGCTGCTGCAAAAAGCTTTTTCACAGACATGCATCTCCAGGCCTTCTTCTGGTGCAAGTGCTTCTTTTTGGAGTCCCCGGCTGGAGAACAAGCAACCAAAAAAAAATGCGTTCCTCCGCGGCCGGGGGAGAGAATAAGAGGGTGAAGAATGCTACCCCCGAGTCATCTCTCGAAGTTGTGGTAATGAGCCCTCCGCCCGGGCTGGCCATAGACACCATGATGATTGAAGATGATGGAGAAGCTAGCGAGGAGGGAGCTTCTCTACATAGAAGATGATGACCTTCCTCAACTCAACAGACCACTCAATCTATTGAGTTAGTTACACCAACCGACGATGATGTCTCAGCACTCTGGAGGGGTATGACATGGTGGAAAATGCCAACTCCCATTTTCCGATCCCAGTCGTTGTGCTTGGAATTTCATTTTGGGTCTGAGTACCGGGTTCCTTTACGTTTTCGGTTGACAAGCAACCAACAACCAGCACTGTGTTTGTCGCAACTGCTTCTCACCCTTCAACCCCATCAGCTTCATCTCCATCTTCACCAACATCAGCAACTGCTACATCATCTCCACCTTCACCAACTCTTCCACCAGCAGCTACTACATCATCTCTATCGGCCGCTTCTGCTCGAGAAAAGGGTGTTCTTCTCCCCCAGTCCCCAGTCCCCAGTTCATGGGAATTTGGGACAAAACTATGCTCCCCCCTCAAAAGATCCGCAAAGGAGGAGGAGCATTACTCTCTCGGTATCCACCGGATGCAATTTGCTATTTCGGCCGGTGGAACTTGCTAACTATCTGAAGGCTTTGACTTCAGAAAAAGACTGGGAAAAGATACAGGCTCTTTCGCGAGAGTGCTTGTCGAACAATGCCATGCACAGCGCTGCAGCAGTACATTTTTCACTTCCTTTGTCATTTGTTTTGTCTTTCATGGAAAACATCCTGAGTTTGTCTTTCTTGTTTTGTAGGCCAATTTCCTTGCTTCCAATGGCCTCCAGAGGTTGATTCGGGAAAAAGAAGAACTTACCTCCGCACAGGATCAACATTTGGCCGAGCGGGAGCAAACTGCTACTCGCCTTTTAGAATTGGAAGTCAAAGCTGCCGAGGCTGTTGTGTTGGAGATTCGTTTGCAGCAAAGCGATCAAGAAGTGGAAATCCTTAGCCAAGAGATTGGTCAGGCGAGGGTCAATTTAATAAGGCCAAGGCCAAATGGGCCGAAGTCCATAGTTCCGTTCTTGCTGCAACCATCGCGAGGCTGCCTCCACTAAAAGATTGACCAACTTAGAGGCAGCCTTAAACTCCAAAATTGAAGAGCTTGCTGCTACGGGGGTATAACACGCCCAATTGGAGGAGAATTATACGAAGCCTATTAAGCTTAATAGGATTTTTAGCTCAACTGTCCGTGACCTCGATGTTAGCCTCAAATCCATTAGATCCGCCCGGGAAAACCTTTCTGTCGAGGTTACCCAACTCAAAGAAAAACTTAAGCACCGAGCGGCTTCCCTCGTTGTTGAGAAAACTTATGTTATGTACAGCATGAGGAAAACACTGTGGAAGAGTTTAAAGCGGGTATCATTGACTTTGATGCCGAAATCGCTAAGGCCCGTGAGCTTGAGTTAGAAGCAAAAAAAGATCTCCCAGCAAGGCCTGATGCTTCCGGTTCTTCTGGTTTCAGTTCCGAAACTTCGGGAACTGAAGAGGAAACGAAACCTAAAGAAGTTGAAGGCCAAACTGATGAGGGCCAAGATGTGGAGCCATCGGCAGATTTACCCACTTCCCCTAGGGGCGCGGACACTTTTCTTCCTCCGGGTTCCAGAGACGTAGCAGTTTAGCTTTTCCTTTCTTCTTTTAACTTTTGCATCTGTGCCGCTTCAGAACGTTTGTTGTGAATAAAGACACATTTTGCTCAAGTATTGCATGAATTTGCCTTTCGTTTGAACATTTATGCAAATTTTAATCTTTGCATTCTTTTTTGCTGAAGTGTTCAGGCAAGTTTTATCGTTCTCGTCTTATTGTGTAAGGCCTTGGGTGCATTCTTCCCCGAAAGTATTTGGATTTTGGGCACACGTTCTTCTAATATCCAACCCTTTATCGTGAGGGTTTTCACAAGAGAGGGCCCTCTTAGAGTTACGGTGCTCTTGAAGAGGACGTCTCATGTTCAGTACGGCACTAGCATTTGAAGTAATTTATTAACTTTCAAATGATAAAATCAATTCATCGGTCAGACAATAAACAAGATGGAAAATAAAGGAATATACTTTATTCCTTCCTTTTTCAAAAAGTACATAAGCATTCGTTATGCTAAAAAGAAATTATAAATTTCTTGTGGGTAGCTTGTACAACTTGTTTCTATGAGGCTGGCCACGCAGTCCCCAGTCCCCATGATACAACTATGTTCCCGCTTTTGTGTTCCGATCGACGTAGTAGTCATTGTTGTTGTATCCTCATATCCTTCCCCCCAGTGTTCGAATGTAAAGAATGCGAATTGGAAGTTTTGCACCTTCAAGTACCCCACTAATGAATTGCTAGACAATCTTCAGCTCGGTAAAAAACTTCGCTTCCCCTTAGGATTTTATGTTATCGACCAAAAGACTATCTAACAATCCTCTAGTGGTTTGCACTTGTGAACGGTCAGGTAAACTTTGCTTGATAGCAAACTCACTTTCCCGGTGGGAATTTTCCTATCGAGCCAAAGATTATCTAACCACTCTGGAGTGGCTCTTCGCTTATGTGCCTTGCTATTAAATGTCTTGTATGTTTTCTGCCAGAAAAACCTAGTTGGGACAAAAACTGGACGAAGGGAAAAAGAGTGCAGCATATACTTTCAGTACAGGTGATGTTTTTCAGCAATAATATCTCTTGAGGTGTGCCACATTCCAGCTTCTTGGCAACTTTTCTCCATCCTGATTCTCCAACTCGTATGAACCTTTCTCGGTGACAGCTGAAACCCGGTACGGACCTTCCCAGGTTGGACCTGGCTTCCCCGCGTTGAGTTCTCGGATGTTGTGAGCTACTTTCCATAGAACCACGTCTCCTACTTTAAAATAATGGAGGTTGGCTCTTCGATTATAATATCTTTCTATTCTTTACTTCTGGGCTGCCATTCTTATATGTGTCAATTCCCTGCGCTCATTGAGTAGCTCCAAGTTGACTAACATCGCTTCATTATTCGTCTCTTCATTTTCCTGGAAATATCTCAAAGTAGGCTCTCCTACTT
Source organism: Nicotiana obtusifolia (assembly GCA_002018475.1). NCBI lineage: Eukaryota > Viridiplantae > Streptophyta > Magnoliopsida > Solanales > Solanaceae > Nicotiana > Nicotiana obtusifolia. Next base: position 77,974 of record MCJB01011487.1, on the reverse strand, counting down.
CCACCAGGATTAAGGCTCCTACTCCATACACGAGGGAAAAAGGAGTTTCTCCTGTGCTCGATTTAGTCTCTGTTCAGTACGCCCATAGCACTCCAGGTAGTTCCTCAGGTCGTTTACCTTTAGCCTCTTCCAACCTCTTCTTGAGATTTTATATAATCACTTTGTTCGTTGATTCTGCTTGACCATTTGCGCTCGGATGATAAGGTGAAGATGTGATTCTCTTGATTTTCAAATCTTCAAGGAACTTTATTATCTTTGCGCCTATAAATTATGCTTGTTATCGCATGCTACCTCTTTTGGTATTCCAAATCTGCATATGATGTTTTCCCACAAGAAATCCACCGCTTCACGTTCGCCGATCTTCTAATAAGGACCTGCTTCAACCCACTTTAAAAAATAGTCAGTTAAAATTAAAAGAAACCTTACCTTACCAGGGGGCGTCAGCAGTGGTCCGACGATATCCATTCCCTACTTCATAAACGACCACAGGGATAGAACTGAATGTAATGGTTCTGCTGGTTGATATACTAGTGGTGCGTAGCGTTGGCACTTATCGCATTGGTGTCTTTTTCCATTCGGGGCCAATAATATCCTACCCTTAACAGTTTTAGCACAAAGGAATCTGTGCCCGAATGATTTCTACATATCCCTTTATGGACTTCTCACATAATGTAATTAGCTTCGTGCTGCTTTGGCGCACGGCACCCTGGATGCCTTGGAGTCTTCGGGCAACTTCCCGGGCTCGAGATAATCGATGATCTCGCTCCTCCAATCCTAAACCAAAGTTGTCGTATTTAACTCATAGTAGTTATCTGCGTCCAGGACCGAGTACATGAGTTGCATTACCGTCCCAGAATCTGATCCCTTCATTTTTGTTGATGAACCGAGGTTAGCTAATGCATCTGCTTCTACATTTTCTTCCCTCGGGAAGTGAGTAATCAACCACTCTTGAAATCGACCTAGCAGAACCTAGACCTTCACTATGTATTGTTGCATGCGCTCCTCTTTTGTTTCGAAGATCCCGTAAACCTAATTTACCACCAGCTGGGAGTTGCATTTGTTTTCTATGACCTCAGCTGGGACCGTTATGATGGCCTACCTTAAAGTTTCTCCCGGAGGCGTGGTTAATACTATGCCAAGACCGGACCCCTTTATGTTGGAAGCTGCATCCGTAAATAAGGTCCAAACTCCCCATGTCGATTCTGACACCATCACTGCTTCTTTGGTTGCTAGAGGCAGCAATCCTGGACTTAAATCGGCCACAAAATCGACAAAAACTTGTGACTTAATCACAATCCTCGGTTTATATTCTATGTCAAATTCAATCATTTCAACAGCCCATTTGGCCAATCTACCCAAGAGTTCGAGTTTATGGAGGATGTTCCGCAGGGGAAAGGTGGTCACCACAGCTATCAGGTGACAGTTGAACTAAGGCCTCAGCTTCCGAGCGGCAACTACGAGAGCTAAGGCTAGCTTCTATAAATGCGGGTAGCGAGTTTCTTCTCCCGTTAAAATTCTGGTAACGTAATAAATAGGAGATTGCATACCTTCGTCCGTACATACAAAAACGACGCTTACCGCTACCTCCGAGACTACGAGGTAAACTAATAGGGTTTCACCTTCCTTCGGTCTTGATAGTAAAGGAGGGCTTGAAAAGTACTTTTCAAATCTCTCAAAGCCTGCTAGCATTTCGAGGTCCATTCGAAGTTGTTTTTTATTTTTGAGCAACGCGAAGAAACGGTGGCATTTCTCTAATGACCGGGAAATAAACCTGCTCAAAGCGGCCAATCTCCCTGTGAGCCTTTGGACTTATTTCACGCTTGATAGCTAGTCCGGGATGTCTTCGATGGCTTTGATCTTATCGGGGTTTACCTTAATCTCCCTTTGTGATACCAGAAATCCTAGGAACTTGCCAGAGCTGACCCCAAACGCGCACTTCTTAGGGTTAAGCGTCATGTTATGCTTCCTTTGGATATCGAAAGTTTCTTGCAAATGCGTAAGATGATCACTTGCGTTCAAAGACTTAACGAGCATATCGTCTATATAAACTTCCATAGTCTTCCCTATCTGTTTTTCAAACATCTTCTTTACGAGCCGTTAAGAAGTGACTCTTTAGCCCGAAGGGCATCACATTATAGCAATATATGCTGAAATTCGTCATGAATGAAATCTTTTCCTGATCCTATGGGTTCATCTTAATTCGGTGGTACCTGGAATACGCATCGAGGAAACTCATTAACTCGTGCCCGGCTGTCACATCAATCATTTGATCGATGTTTGGCAGTGGGAACGAGTCTTTTGGGCACGCCTTATTCAAGTCCTTATAATCTACACCCCTGTGAAATTTATTGTTCTTATTAGGAACTACTACTACATTAGCTAGCCAGTCTAGATACGTTACCTCCTAGATCAAACCGATATCAAGTAGGTGAGTTACCTCTTCTTTGACGAATTTATTCTTGGCCTCCGCAATAGGGCATTTGTTTTGTCTTGCCTGAGGGATGTTGGGATCCAAGCTTAGCTTGTGTACGGCCACTTTCGTTGGTATACCTGTCATATCCGCATGCGACCACGCAAAATAATCGACATTATATTTAAGAAATTCCATAAAGCCAGACCTGAGCTCGGGGTGCAGTACTGTCCCCAAGTGGAATTTCCTTTCTAAGAACTTTAGAAACAATGAAACTTGATCGAGCTCTTCCACTGTGGATTTTGTTGCATTCGTCTCCTCTGGTACCTAGAAATATCTCAGCACCTGATACGATTCTGATGCTTCTTCCCCTGGCTAATTTCACTCGATGCGGGAGCAGGCGCTGGTTCCTGTAATTGCTATGCTGCATGCTCCTTCCCTTTACTACTGGAGATCGAAATCGCGTTCATCTCCCTTGCTGTCGGTTGGTCGCCTCTTACCTGATTGATTCTTTTGGGTGTTGGGAATTTCAGCAACTGATGATACATTGATGGTACATCTCTCATCTAGTGCAACCACGGTCTTTCTAGAATAATATTATATCCCGTATCAGCGTCCACCACTTTAAAAAGAGTCGTCTTCATCACTCCTTGGCATTCGAGGGCAGCAGGATCTCTCCTCGGATTGTCACGCTTGCGAGGTTGAATCCGACGAGGAGTTTTGTGTCCAAAATGCTTTAGGTGAGTTTGGCTTGCTCCAATACCCTCCATTGTATGATATTGACTGAACTTCCTAGATCCACTAGAATACGTTTGATTTTAGAATCTAGTACATTTAAAGAAATTACCAATGCGTCGTTGTGCGGTAGCAACAGTCTGCCTGCGTCCTTCTCCGTGAAAGTGATGTCATCTTCAGCGACTTCCCGGAGTCTCTTGCTATAGGTTACTGATACCTTCATCTTTTTTGCTACCGAAAAGGTGACCCGTTGATCTCATTCCCTCCATTGATCTCATACCCCCCGAAGATCATGTTGATCGTCTGACGTGGGGATCTTCTCCTGCTTACGAGGGCTCCGCATTGTCACAGTTGCGACCGTAGTTGTTCTTGTCCCGGTCACTTAAGAATTCTTTGAGATGCCCATTTTCAGTAGTGTTTCCACCTCTTCACACAGATATCGGTAGTCCCCAATCCGGTGGCCATTCGTCCTGTGGTATTCACACTACAAATTGGGATCCCTCTGGCTGGGATCGAACCTTATCGGCTTCGGGACCCGTGCTTCTTTAATGTTCCTCATAGCCGATACCAACTCTACTACACTGACGTTGAAGTTGTATTCTAATAGCCTGGGGTAGGAAGGATCTTGTGACCTGATGTTTCTTTGTCCTGCAATGACCTGTTGTTCCGACTGCGATCAATTCTTCTATCGGTAACAAACCTGTCTGCCAACCGGAAACCTCTGCTGCATCCTTCGGCTCGTTAGTAAGGCAAAAACCGACCCCTCGATGACCGTCTGTTTGTGTCGAAATCGCCCTTTGACTTTTCTTTATTCTTCTTCAGTCACTTTGACGACGATGGGAAGCCAATCTGATCGTCTTCAATCCTTATCTTAGACTCGTACCGATTGTGGACATCCGCCCAAGTCGTCGCTTGGAACTCAAGCATGTTTTCCTTCAATTTTCAGGAAGCGTCTGAACTTCTCGAATTCAGACCCTTGGTGAATGCTTCAGCCGCCCATTCATCCATAACAACTGGGAGCAGCATCCTCTCCTTTTGGAACCCGGTGACGAATTTCCACAACAACTCGGACTCCCCTTGTGCAATTCTGAATATGTCGGCCTTACGGGCCTGTACCTTTCTAGCCCCGGCATGGGCCTTAATAAAAGAGTCTGCGAGCATCTTAAAGGAATCTATGGAATGCTCGGGTAACAGCGAATACCAAGTTAAGGCTCCCGTCGTGAGAGTCTCTCCGAATTTCTTCAGCAATACAGATTCAATCTCGTGGGGAGCTAAATTGTTCCCCTTCACGCTGTTGGTATAGGTGGTAATATGCTTCTGAAGTCTGAAGTTTCATCATACTTTGGCACGTCGGGCATTTTAAACTGCTTCGGGATTAATTGAGGTGCCACACTTGGTTTGTACGGCAACTGAGTATACTTCTTTGAGTCCCGCCCTTTCAGCACCAGTGGTGCACCTAGGATTTGGTCCATGTGGGCGTTCACTTCCCTCATAAACCATAAGAGTTCGCTCTTGAAGGGATCGTCCTCGTTGATTGGGCCGGATTTGCTCCCCCTAACCCCATCAAAGTCAACCTCGCCCTCGGGCTGTTATTGTTGACTCTCTCCATTGTTTGATTCACGAGAGCACCAGGAGGAACTGGACCTCGCCCATTTGCGTTATTAGAAGCCCCGACAACGCCTGCTTCAACTCCATCATAACTTTATCCTGCCGTGTGAGATGGCCTAGAATAGCCGCTTGTTGCTCTTGCAGGACTCTTACCGCTTCAACAACATGCTTCTCTTCAGCATCATTGGGAGTCGCCTCCTAAACATGTCGTGGGTACCGCCTGTTGTAGACCAACGCAGATCATTTCCCTCATTGCGGGTGTCACTGACCGAATCCTCGTGATTAGGCTGGTCTCCTTGGGCCTCAAGATTTTATGTGTTGTTAACACTGTTATCTACCAATTTTTGTAATTTTTTTATGAAGACAAATAATCAAAACACGTTAGTAAAAGAGGCAAGGATCAACTTAATTACATAGTTGTCTAGGCCCCACGGTGGGCACCAAACTGTTTACCCGTAGAATGGTACATTTGAATTTATACATAGTTTTTGACAAGTAAATTAATTCGATCTTGAAATAATAAAATAATTAAAAAAATATGCAATGCTTAGTCTTGAAACGAAGACAAAATAGCAGAAATAATAATTCCGGGAGCAGGGCTTCCGGGCACAACAACAATAAAATCAAGGAGTAAGATGATAAAATAGTATAAAGCTTTGAATCGGTTATAGCATAAGTTTGCCAGAAAATTCGTATTATTTACAATGATAACAAAGCTCACTGTTTATAGTTGCACCTAGGAGACAAGGTCCTAGGATCATGCCTTTCTTTAATGTCAATTATGAGAGCCATCAAAGAATGTATAACAGTGAGCATAAATGACAATTTTTTTATAACGGGAAGTGTATTAAATGCTGTGGAATATTCTCTATTAAATGCTACCGGATGACAGATATTTATTGCATCTTTATGAGTGTCAATCTTTCCGGTGACAAATGGAGCAGTTGTCTTCGGTTCTAACTATCCTCTGCTTTTGGCTCCACATGTCATTCTCTTACGCAACAACTTAGCATAGCATATTTTAACGTATACATAGAGGACTCATGAAAGTGTGTGCGTGTGAGATTGAATAAGGGAGGGAATAATAGAATCAAACTAAACATACCACAATATTCTAATTTGAAATGGAATATTCCAATTAAATATACCTTTACTTATATTTATTGTGTATATTTTATTTTACTTGAAATATTAACATTTAGAATGACTAGTTTATTGTATAATTTTTTATCGTATAGAAGAAAATGAGGATAAAGGTTCTCATAAAAAAAAGCTTTATTTAATGGATAATCTTTTTTTACTCTTTAATTTTGGTCCAAGTTTAAAACGGATGGGAGTAGGATTTTGACTGGATTTGCTTCATTACGTAGTTATTATCCTTTGACTAAATGAATATATAGGGTAATTAATTAATAGGTACTAGATGTAATTTCATAGTTGAAGTATATTGTGGTACGGATCTTTAAAGGGGGTGTACGGTGTAAACTTCCCATTTTCAAATGCTAACGACTCTTTTGCAACTTCAACAAATATAGTTTTCTGACAATTCAAAAGATAAATACAATAATATATAATAAGATTCTAATTAAAACTTAATGGACCCATTTAAGCACACTTGCATAGTCTTGATTCGTGGTGCTAGACAACTCAAAGTGCTAATTCAAGAGTTAATTAAAGCTCAGCGTAAAGATTAGGATATTTGATCATTAGAAATATTGACCTATTTGTCCTAACGGTTATACAACGCCTGAGATTTCTTAGATGGGCGACATAAGCCTAAATAATTGATGTCCGTGCAGTTACTATCCACCAACTGAGGTCCCCTCCGTACGCTAGACGAGATTGTCAGTGCCGTATTGAAAAACCAATATCAAGAGCAATTGAGAGAACAGAAAAGAAAATTGAGAATGAAAGAAAGCTTGATTGCATTAATGAAAGCTATTACAGAAAAGCAACACGGTGTCGAGGGGGAGAGACACCAGTACGGAAAATTATTTGCTTGTTATAAAGTCTGATTGCGTGATCCCCCTAATAATGCTTTAAAAAAATAAACCAAAGTTACAAGACTTTACCTAACTAAGCTAGAGAGACATAATGGAAATACATGAAATAAAACTACTCTATATTTACAATGAAATGGACTTAGATTCCAACAAGGTAGAAGCAGGTCCGTTGGCACTTGGCAGCAACCTCCTTATCATCAGAGTCTGCGTGCGCGATGCTGTTGGCATCTGCCTGCGGCTAGTGGCTGGCGAAGGCTATCGGTGGGGCGACATAGGCACAGGCGCACTTGTCACTTGGCGCGGCCAAGACCACGGGGCTGTCCATATCGCTAGGCATTGGGAGGCTTGCCAGGATGCCGTAGACCACGTCCAAGGGGTCAAGGGATATGGCTAGAAAGCTGCCCATGACATTCTCTCCCACTTGAGTTGGCAACGTCCTCGGCGCCTTACTTGCAAGATAGTCATTTTCACCAAGAACTCTTGGTGATCTTTCCTTGAAGCATGAACCACTCGATCATCAAGAATAGCTTCTACACGCCTTTTTCCGATTAGATTAGGGCCTCGAATACTCGGTATTATGAATTGGCTCCATGAAAGATCCTCCATGTCTTCCGTAAAGGTTTCAGAAGGATGACCTGGAAGACTGGATGAATCTTCCACCAGGCTGGGGTATCCACCCGATATGTAACTTCCCCAATCTGTTTCTCAATGGACTAGGATCCAATGTATTTTTGTAATAGGCGAGGGGTCATAAACCCCTTCAAACAAGAATCGCTTTGGGATTTTCACCATCACTTTGTCTCCTACTTGGTATTCAACAAAACGATGATTCTGATCAGCATGCTTTTTCATCCGCATTTGGGCTTTGACAAGATATGGGTCATACGATTTCCTTGTCATGCCATTCGGCTTGACTAATGCTCCAGCCACATTTTGCACCCTGATGAACCAAGTCTTCCGAGAGTACATTGACGAATTCATAGTGGTCTACTTGGACGACATTGTGTCGCCTTTCTAAGGAATCTCAGGAAGGCGTTATGCAACAGTTGGTCTCAGGGCCAGCGCGCACGGCAACGTTGACATTTGCTTGAGGCTGGGCACTAGCGAGGGCTATCGGTGGGGAGACATAGGCACATGCGCTTGTCACTTGGCGCGGCCAAGACCACGGGGTCGTGCATGGCGCTAGGCGTTGGGAGACTTGCCAGGACGCCATGGGACATGTCTGTCACGACCCAAAATCCACCTCCTAATCCAACCCGCTAGGTAAGCCAATTAACAATGATCCAATTTAAATGAGATTTACTAAGAAAATGATGAAATGACTAAACTGTAACACAAGTTCCCAAGGACGGGTACTACAAATCCTAATCTTCTAAGATTTAGAGTTTACAAAGATGGTATGAAATAGATACATCATCTGTTTGAAATTTACATGAACAGATTAATAATTTTAAAGCTACCAAGAATAAGAGGCAGCTATGACCGGAACGCAGATACATCTTCATAGCTTCCGCCACACACAGCAACATCAGTATCCAAAATTTTCACGCAAGGTGCAGAAGTGCAGTATGAGTACAACCGACCCCATGTACTCAACAAGTAATAAATCTAACCATAGGTTGAAAGCAATGGCGAGCATGGACAACGGTCAGAGTCCAACAACAATAGCGAAGAATAACTCATAACAACATAATGAAACAGTACAAATAATACTAAGAGATATGATGCTCAGCTCGTTCTTGGTTATGGAAAATAGGCATGTTTTTCAAGTATAACAGTAAAACCCAAATCTTTTATCGAAATCACTAAAAATGTGAGTATATCAGAAAATTGTGATTTTTTCCAAAAACTTTCAACAAAAGATAAGATGTTTCATTATCAGATGGCATGATAAAAGTACATCTTTGTTCCTACATGTCAATGTGCAAGTGAAGTCATGAATGTCACAATACCGTCAGCATGAGGGAATCCATCTCAATGCCTACATGCCAAGTATGCATGTCAAGTGTAATACACCACAGTGATAAACTCATGTGCTCATGCACCCGAAGCAGTCAACCGTCCTCCCAGTCACTTAGTCCTCCCAATCACTCAGTCCTCCCAGTCACTTAGTCCTCCCAATCACTCAGTCCTCCCAGTCACTTAGTCCTCCCAATCACTCAGTTCTCATCACTCAGTCCTCCCAATCACTCGGCACTCGCACTCAGTAGGTACCTATGCTCACTGCTGGTATGTAAGACACTGGAGGAGCGGATCCTGCCCAAGCGCTAATATAAGCCAATCATGGCATGAATCAATAAAGCCTGCTGCGGCGGGCAGCCCGATCCCATAAGTAACACTCACAATCAGGCCCTCGGCCTCACTCAGCCATCAATCTCTCCAGTCTCTCAGCTCACAAATATCATGTCAATCAGCCCAAACAATGATAAAATAATGTGACAACAAAATAGAGACTGAGATATGATATGCAAATGAATAAATATGACTGAGTGTGTAATTTCAATTTAAGCAAATAACTCGATAGTAGAAATGACCTCAGTGGGTCCCAACAGGATGCGCATATAGCCTAAACATGGTTTCTAACATGGATCATAGTTCAATTATTCTAGCACGTAGAAATTTCATGGATAGAAATAAGATTAGGTAACTATACAATACCACAGAATCAACCGAGTCATAATTCTCACGGTGCATGCCCACACGCCCGTCACCTAGCATGTGCGTCACCTCAACACCAAACACATAACACGTATATTCAGGGTTTCATACCCTCAGCGCCAAGTTTAGAAGTGTTACTTATCTCGAACAAGCTAAATCCAATACCGAGCAACCCAAACAATAGTCTAGAAACGCCATTTCGTGCGTATCGACCTCTGAACGGCTCAAAACTAGCTATAAGCAACTCAAGTACATCAAATAATGCCAAAGGAAACAAACCCAATTGATAAAGGTTGAATCTTTAATCAAAAGCCCAAAGCCAACCAAAAACTCAAGCCTAGGTCCACACCTCGGAACCCGACAAAAATCAAAAAATTCAACAAACCCATTTAATTATGAGTCCAATCATACTAGTTTCACTCAAACCCGACACCGAATCGATGTTCAAAACTCAAAAATTCACTTTATAATATTTTAGGCAAAAACCCCCCAAATTTCACTTTGAAATCATCAATCAAATGCCAAAAACGAAGATGGATTCATGAAATATAACTAAAATCGAGTATAGCACACTTACCCCAATCCATGTGGTGAAAATCGCCTCAAATATTGCCCAAATCCGAGCTCCCCAACTCAAAATATGACCAAGTGAACAAACCCTCGATATTAAATGTTTCTGCCCAGCTGTTCTTCCTCGTTTCTTATGCTAAACGATCCCCAAACTAGCTTTTGATGCCTCTAATGGATTCCTTGCATAATTACAGTCAAGTTAGATTTTTGAATCACTCCATTTGACCTTATAATGAAGGAGATGTGTTGGTTTTAATATTTGAAAATAGTGCAGATTTTTAAATACGAATTCAGTGGCAATTTCGTTATTAATCTAACAAAAATCTGGCAACCCAATTCATAGTAAAATGGCCATATTCCTCATACAATGTCAAAACTTGATGATTCCAGTTGCTATGATTCCAAAATTATGATATGAATCTAATGTATCAATCAAAACAAAAATTGGAGCTCATTTGCTTAATGTGGTACTGTTTATGCTTTGAAGAAACGACGTCGAAACATCAAAAACGAGCGTAGCACAACCCAAACCTATCTGAAAGTCACCCGAGCCCCTCGGGACCCCGTCAGAACATACCAACAAGTCCCATAACATAATGCAGACTTACTCGAGGCCTCAAATTATGCATAACAACATTGAAACCACAAATCACACCTCAAATCAAACTTAATGAACTTTGAATCTTTCAACTTCCAAAACTCGTGTCGAACCTTTTCAAATCAACTCGAAATGAACTCAAATTTTGTACACAAGTGCCAAATGACATAACGAAGGTATTCAACCAGAACCTTAATCCGAACCTGATATCATCAAAGTCAACTCCCGAACAAACTTATGAACATTAAAAACCTTCAAATTTCCAAATTTCGCCAAATAGTATTGATACCTTCTAGAAATATCCAAATGCAAATCCGGGCATACGCCCAAGTCCACGAGCACCATCCGGACCTAACAGAACCATCACAACTCTAATCCGAGGTCAAGTACTAAAAAGTCAAAATTGATCAACTCTTCCAACTTAAAGTTTCCTAGTTGAGAATCATTCTTCCGAATCAATTCCGAAAAACCTGAAAAACCAAAACCGACGATTCACACAAGTCATAATACATCATACTATGCTGATCAATACTTCAAGTAGCTGAACGGAATGCAAATGCTCAAAACAAGCCGCTGGATCGTTACATTCTCCCCACTTAAACATACGTTCGTCCTTAAACGTTCCAAGAGTCGTTCCAAAACCATCAAATCACCGTGTTAACTTACCATGCACATACCCAGGGGTGATCCCACGACACCCTAATCTATGTAACCTTGACAACACATCATAACTGAAGATCATTATTTTAACCTTAGTCCGTAAGCCTTAAAACATAATTTCCAATATTCAAAATTCCTTACAAGACCCGAATCTTGCATCTACACACTATATAAGTCTGAACAGGCTGTATCAAGCCATAACCATAACACAAGATGTAATCACATGATATACCACACAACTCGCATACTCGTATCAATAATTCCCGATCACAGTAGCTGCTCAAATTAAACCCGATACCAGTAGTAAACCTCATATCAAATAAAATCTCATTCAAAACCTTCATACATCGCCAATGATGAAGGAAACACGTAGAAACTCATAACCACTCACCAGATCCACAAGTCATGGAGCTCTCTCTCTCTCTCTCGTCCGACAAGAACCAAGGCCAAATCCTAAGGTGACTTCCAATATTATTCTTACAAACATACCGCAATCAGATCCGATAGTATCCATTCTAAGTCCAATGACCTTATCTCAACAAACACAACTACTCTATTGACATTCCACACTAATACAACCTAAAGCCACAAACTGTGCAATTTGTGCACCAAAAAGCAACAATTCAAATGTACTCAATCATGGAAAATGACTTAAATGAGAGAACCATCCCGCAAGCTCAACAAGTACCACCACAACACAATTCTTAGAAACCATCACACACATTAGAACCAAAATACACGAATCTAACACAAAGGATCATATCCCAACATAGCCCCGCTGTAATGCGTGACCCATCCAGACACCAGTCCATATGAAATACCTCAAGCCACAATGCTCAAAATCAAAAACCACGCAATTCAACATCAAGTACATTAGTGCATGACCATAACCATGGAGAAGAAAAAAATTCAATATACCAAGGCACAATCAACCATTCAACACCCCAATAATCATCTCGCTCGAATACCGCTGCGTGGCCCAAACAGAACCACATCATGTGTGCATATAACCAATAAATCACAACCCTTCGTAGCATAAAAGAGTAACAATAGGACACTTTAACACTAACAAGCTAAACTTTAACCGAATGTCGCACCCTTCAACACTAACAGTTCTGAGTCAACAAATCCGACCTGGTGTGGAATACACCTCCCCATTGAGCATACCAATGGGCCCTAAAATCAACTCCGGTCATCCCCAAATAAATAAATGGCCCTCCAAAAGTCCACAATGACCTAATCATAGCACGTACTACCATCTAGCTAACTTTGGTCACATTTTCACAGTCCGTAACCCCGAGACAATCTACTTCAGAGAACTCTCAGTCCCCAAATCCATAGAACACATGAATCACATAGCCGATCCTAACTTCACCACTCGAATGAATAACACATCTCTCATACATAATCATTCCCATGAGAAATACTTCTATAATTCCTCCATGCCACATAGCAAAATCTGAACATCAGCAGTCGATCAACCAGGGGAGCGCAGCAATACCAATGATGCATCTGAAAGTCAAAACACAGTGTGCCTTCTGAAATGCACACCCTTCTCAAGCAATACCAAGTAGTAATAGCATTCATCTAGTCATTTGAAGCCGTCCATATTGTCTGAAAATACATAACCTTCCCTTCAAAACTGAACCGTGACCTTGCACATGTAAATCTCAATCCCACACAACACACTGCATCTAGCATGCCATCATATGAAAAGCACGAGAATATCATAATCAACTCTGAGTCACTAGCAGAATACATACCCGATCAGTCATAAACCTTCCATTTGATCCCATCCAGGAGAAAATCACAATATGCAACATGCTCCTCATGCCGGTAGGAAATATCCATCTCAAACCGTGATAGAACCATCGAGGACATTTCGAAACCCATTTGCACATAACCAAGCCATTAGAACTAAATCTCTCTAACTCTACCAAGCCACACAGGTCACCAAACCCAAGAGTATTACCACAAAACACCTGTAAAGACTCACCACATCATAAGTACCCAAAGAACCGATCATATCCATTACAGTGCTGATCCAACCTACTACCAAGCTGTCCTATTTCTCTTAGTTCCTTTTGAATTACCCTCAAGTTAATACTTCTCCTTGCCAAAACACCACGATCCTTATCCAATGCTCACCACCAAAGATCCTAGCATAAAACCATACCGCCCTAAGTCCCATAAGCTGTTGTATTCCCTCGTAAGTATCCCAAAAGTACCACAACCGACACACACACTCTGAATAGATCTTCTGTGAATCTAATATCGTTTTCTTCACCTTCCTGATATTGATATGTAGAATCCATAATGATGTATAAATATCGCGAGTCTCGACACCATCTAATGTAAATATCATATTCTAGCCGTATAAAAATCCAAAAAATTCTCAATTGCTACATATAAATTTTGAATCCATTAGAACCTTCTCCAAAGTCAACCACTCTACTCAAATCTCAATTGTCCCCCCCCCCCCCAA